>JARHVA010002198.1:105000-262500 GCA_037957365.1 Torreya grandis | reverse complement strand
CATGTGGAAGAAATATTTATGGATTCCAAAGAGTCAGTATCTAGACCTAGAACTTTGTGTATCTTAGTTTGCCAACGACCTTACCATTATTCATGAGTGAAACAAAGTCTCCACATTGGAAATCCATTAATGTATGATTTTTTATCTTGGGCATTTGTAAAATACATGAGAATATTTTTTAATCAAGTTATTTATAAAATCAGTCCAATTTATACCTATATGGAGGAGATAAAGATCTATTTATACCATAAGTGTGGAGATTTGCTAAAACCTAAAAATGTTAAAAAGGTAATGTCTAACACATTTTTTTAATGACACTGTTTATGTCAATCCAAAAAATTAATAGCTTTTAATATCATATAATACATACTTCAATCCTTGTTTCATCCTAATTTGAAGGTATCTCCTAGGAGATACCTTTCAAACATAGATAAGAGAAGAATAACCTAGTAGAGAAAAACATCTAATTAATCAAAATTCAACCATGTATTTTAATAGTATACAAAATGATATTGAGTAATAGGGGTTTTGAAAAATATCATTGAAAATGATTAGCTACTTATATTTTAGGATCCTGGGTGATACCTTGAAGGGCCTTGTAATACCTTCAAGGGTAACCTTATGTATGTTTGAAATGAATCTCCTAGGAGATATAATGCCCTTTAAGGTATCTCCTTGAAGGCACTACTGGCTGATATCTTAGGGCCTTATAGTAATGAGAAGTTTTCAAGAGTTGTTTGGTTTTCCTTTTTTTATATATAAGAGGTCAAACACTTAGAATTTTTTACATTATTTACCCTAGTGCTTTCTAACTCATTAAGATATGCCATGTGACATCTTCCCACTCACCCAAAACCCTAATAAAAATAAAGTAAGATTAAGACTTCATTTTTCAAAATTAAAGGATAGGTTCCATGCACTCATTAACCCAAAACATTTCAACACTCAAAAAATATTCTAAGTTCCCTAGGTGAGTGACTCTCCAAGATTATGGCAAGTGTCTCCATCCCATTTACCTGAAGACTGATATTTTGAACATAATATATGAAATCCCTAGGTAAGCATACAAGTGAGATCATGCCAAATGTCATCATCCCATTCACCCAAACACTGACTCACCAAAAGGAATTGTATGAAATCTCCCAAAAAAGTGACTCAATGCGATTATGCCAAGTGTCACCATTCCATGAGTTTGACATGGCCAAAGATTTTATAATGAAGTTAATAAATAATTTAGAGTGTAATTATTGAATAAAAAGTGAAAGTGCAATTAAAATGGAAAAGGTAATAACCTATTTAAATCTACTAAATACAAAAATGATTACAACAATTATCAATATGATAGTATACTTTATTTAAGTAATTGTCAATATAAAAGTAGATAACTAGGGATATTTAGACACCTAAAAATGGTCCACATGCATTTATTATTCACCAAATTGTATGATTTTAATATGTCAGTGTATTTATTAAAAATTAGTCCAAATTAAGTGTTATTGGCACATTTTTTTGACTAGTGAAGTTTTATGGCCCTGACCCTTTTAGTCATTATGTCCTTTCTCTTGAATTTTCCCCTTGATGGGTTTGTTTAGTCTCCAAGCTCTAGTCTTGATATGGGCAAAGATTTATCTTCTTTAACATCTTGACTAAGACCTGATTGATTGTTGGTGTTTTTGGCTTCTGATTTAACCTAGATTTGTCACTCTTTGACTTCAAGAAAAGAAGTTATTGCTTACATTTGCTTGCATCACTAAATTTGATAACATGAATTCTCATAATCAATTTGGTTGCACTAAGGTCAACTTCAATAGTGATAGACATAAGTGAATCCCTATTTTTAAGGGCTTTGTTTGAATGCAATATTAATTATAAATCCATCAATGTAGTTAACAAATGTGTGACAATGACCTTTACTCCTACTATTAGGATTAATAGGGCTTTAGAATAGTTCAGTTCTAACAACAAAGACTATATAGGAAGGTTTTAGGGAGTGCATAACATGAAGCTTAATAATGAAACTCTTATGGCATTAAATGTTCCAAAAAGGTTCTATTATTTCTAAGCCACTACTTCAAAATTAGTTTAATGTAATTTGAATTTCCTTACATTATTAGTTTGGCATTAGATTTGTGCCTTGAGAATTTGCATAGTAAATTCCAATAACATTTTTTAAGTTTTCTAATCGGATACAAATGATTAAAGTTTAAATCTACACTTAATGTTAAGTTTAGCTTGAATGGTATGAAATACTACATTTTTTAGGAAAATGTTGAAATAATGTCAAAAATTAAAAAATATTGGACCATGATAACATAAGTTTCATAGGTGTAAATAACATATACATATTTTTAAAAGGAAAACACAATGTTTAATTATTTATCACAATAAATTTGGTATCCAAGGTGTCTCTTGAGAGAAACCTTGACAGGTTTCTGATAGAAAATACTTATCATATCTCTAGGTCGATACCTTGAGAGATATATTTTATTTAATAAAATCTTGATAGAAGTTATTGGATTTGAAGTCATATCATTTTATATGAAAGTAATATGACCCTAAAGACACCTTAGAGACATATAATGTAATGATAAATGTATAAATGTTAATTTAATTTATTGACTTTTGATATTAGAGGTGGGTTTTAAAAATAATTAATTTAAATGTAATATGTATTGTTAAGGAGATACCCTAAAATATTACTATTTACTTATTGATGATTGTGGATTTAGATGTCAAGCGATCTCTCTGGAGATACCTTGAGATGACATTTTATAAAATTTTTATAGTATATGCTAGCTTTGAAATCATTCCAATTTGATTTAAGGGGCATGTTTATAAAACATATAATTTTTATGCCAGATGTATCACTTAGGAAGTTCCTTTAAGGTATTAATTAATATTTAATTAATGGTGTAGAATTTGAGTCCAAGGCATATGAGAGATATATTACATTTTAAAATTTTTGGATACTATATAGTATATTTTAAATTATGTCAATATGGTGTAAGGTCTAGATTTTTGAAACATATGATTGTGATGCAAGAGATATCATCAAGTATATACCTTGAAAGTAATACTATTTATGTGTTGATGGTGTTGGATCTAAGGTATAAAGTATATCTTTATAGTTACTTTGAGAGGTATATCATTTTATTATATTTTAGTACAACATGTTGCATTTGAAGTCATGTCAAATTGATATAAGGGGTGGGTTTAGAAATCATATAATTTCAATTGAACTGTTAACATCTAGGATCTACCTTGAATGCAGTGCTATTTAATTTTTATAGTGATTAATTTTATGGTCAAAGTATATTTAAAAAAATACCTTGGCATGTATATTTAAGGTGAATTTAATGTCACTTTAAGAATTTTATTTTGAGTGACTTGGGTCCTACTTTGATAAGGTTCTCATAGGTGATACCTCTCAACGTATCTCTTGGAAGATACTTTGTAGAGTTCTCCCATCTTATAAAATTTGGATTTAAAATGTAAATTTTGAAATCATGTCAAATTTATGTAAGAGATATGTTTTAAAAAGCATATGATTAAGATGAAAGAGATTTATAGGAGATATATTGAGGTAGTATTATTTAAATGTTTATGGTGATGGTTTTGAGGGTTGACTTATTTTTAAGAGCTACCATGATAGGTATATCTCTAATGAAACATTGAGAGATATTTTATGGAGATAAATTTTAGGTCTAAAATATATATTTAATGATACTTTTATGGTATCACTTCCATGTTACTTTGGTATATCTCCTTTTTATAAAAAATAGATATAATATATTGGATTTTAAACCATTTGAATTTGATTTATGAGGGTGCTTTTTAAAACATGTAATTTTAGGGAAGATATATTTCCTCAGAGATACCATGAAGGTATTATTAATTACTATTGTATGGGTATAAACTTATGGGTCAATGTATGTCTTAAAAGATACCATGAGAGGCACATTTTAGGTGATACCTTGAAGGGCCTTATAGTTCCTTCAATATATTTCTTAGGAGATACTTTGAAGGTACTACAAGGCCCTTGAAGGTATCTCTAAGGGGATACATGAAGGGCCTTGTAATACCTTAAAAATATCTCCTAAGAAATATATTTACTATATCTTCAAGGGTACCCTTGAAGGTATTACATGTCCCTTCAAGGCATCTCAAGGTGTCTCTTATGAGATACCTGGAAGGGACTTATAATACCTTCAAGTCATGTTTTGGGTCAATTTATGTCTTAACATACCTTGAAGGGCCTTGTATTACCTTCAAGGTATTTCCTAGGAGATACCTTGAAGGTAATACAAGGCCTTTCATTGATCGTACTAGAAGGTCCTTGAAGGTATCTACTAGGAGATACCTTGATGGGACTTGTAGTAAGGTATCTCCTAAGGTCACACAAGGTATCTCCTAGGAGATACCTTGAGAGGCCTTGGATTAACTTAAAGGGTATCTCAAGGGTGTTTTGAAAGGCCTTGGAGCTTTGACATCTAGATTAATACATATGACAGGTCTATGACTACATGAATAGTAAGCCTGACATCATGCCACATGTATCTTCATTATTAGGATGCAATTTGACACCATCGCATACTCATATAACTCAAAAAATTTAAGTAAAAAAAGTGTCTAAAAATCCTCGAGATTCCACATGTCTTCCTCTTATCTACCCATACATTACTGCATCTGTATCACTCGAGAGACCTTGGGAATGACCAAATACACTATGTTGGGCCCTTATCCATTTTAATTTGATCCCTAAGGGTTTTTTGGGTTGCTGAGATACTAATGGAGAATCTGAGACACCTTAGGCACTCTAGGAGAACTATTCAAAACCTAGGGAACTTATGATAAAACCTTGTGCGATCTGAGAAAGCTTTAGGAATGAATATGTGCAACTTTTTCATTATTTAATTGAGAGTGGAGATTAATTCATCTCTCATACTCTCACCTATTTAGGTTGGTCCTAATATGAGGCCCCAAGTAGTCATATCATGTGATATTAGTAGGGACAAGGCATCATCCTCACAAAAACATTGATGAACATATAAAATGAGAGGATGACAAAGGAGGAGAACCAATCATTGAAAAAAAAAACACCGATGAACATACAAAATGAGAGAATGATTCTAATATGTTGACAATGAGATCCTTGAACACTATTTATTACATGATGAATTATTTATGTGTGAGAAAAACTAACTCTCTATAATTATATTTTTATTATTCATTAACTAATAAATACAAAAAAATCTAAACAAACTCACTTAAACTTTTAAGTCATTTAAACTATTACAAAATTTATGAATTTGGTTTGAGATTGGTTCCACCCAAACCCAAATAAAAAAAAAGTGTCATTGAAAGGTTTGAGTAGTCTATTTTAGTTTTAGATGGTGGTCAGAAGGTTGGGTGTGGTTAAAGGATTGATAAATCCATATTGATTATTTCCCCTACATTCTATTTTGGTCTAGTGTTAGTTGGACATGGTTTCTTGGGTGGACATGGTTTCTAGATGTTTCTCTATGAACTTATATGATGGATATTAAAATTAATATTTTTTAGGTTCTGGGATCCTATATAAAAACTTATTTATTATTGTTTCAATTATTGACAAGATGTTATTTTCTTTAGGCTTGTATGCCATGTTTGTCATTAATGAGCTAGTTGAATATCTCTAGGAAATCATTGTAGCTATTTTTAGTCCTTTAATTATTTGGGTTTGTATGCCTTGGTCTATGTTATTAAATTCTATTGAATATTTTAGAGATATTTGTAACATGTTGGGGACCTATGAAAATCCTTAATTATTAGTCCTGATCAAAATCATTTACCATTATCAAAGAAATATTAATAGTCAAATTTACCCAATGAGACATGGATTATTTTTAGTGCTTCTAACAATGTAGTCAATTCAATAAAATAATAAAATAATATCAAGTGTTCTCTACAAAAACAAATCTAGAGGAAGAAAAGATTTAGAAATGTACACACGGATATTGATAATTGTTTAGTTACTACATCCACCTACAACTAGCTTTATGTTGATTTAAATGAATCATGCCAATAAAGGTGGTCATTTCTATCTAAAATTATAATTGTAAAGTTAGATTAGTCTTATTACAAGTACATAGTGCAAATGTTACAATGTATGGACAAAAATAAAGAAAAAAATGCACTGTCTGCAGTTTGGTAAAGATTAAAATGAGATGACCTCATGTTAAATCAACTTAAGACTATGCCCTATTCTCTTGTTTTAGCTTCTTCACAAGTTGATTTTTTGTATTATACCCAGGCAAATGATCATACTATATTTACTGCACTAAAAGAGTCCTAGAGAACCATATTTTTGGGACATAAAGGATAAGCAAAAAAAAAAATACATTATTGATTTCAAACTCTCCCTCATCTTGATCATGTTACAAACATTTATTTTCTTTATTTTGGAAAGGCTAAAACATGATCCAATAACTAGTAGACTTGCTGACTTACTCTGGCAACCTTCATAACTGTTGTATACAACCCTAATAAAGAAGATATAAATAAATTGATTGAGGCTCACATTTTGAAAACATAGCCAACCATTGAAATTCCAGATAGGTTTTTATACTTTATTTTGTTTTTAATTATTTTTTTAATTTTATTTTTGAATTTTTATTAGGCAAAATTGAAAAAAATGCCAATAACTGATAATAAAAAAATACATTATTGATTTCAAACTCTCCCTCATCTTGATCATGTTACAAACATTTATTTTCTTTATTTTGGCAAGGATGAAACATGATCCAATAATTGGAAGACTTGTTGACTTGCTCTAAAAACCTTCATAGCTTTTGTATACAACTCTAATAAATAAGATATAGATAAATTGATTGAGGTTCACATTTTCAAAACACAACCAACCATTGAAATTGCACAAAGGTTTTCATATTTTATTTTGTTTTTAATTGTTTTTTTAATTCTGTGTTTGTTTAGTTACCACCTCCACATACAACTGGCTTTATGTGGATTTAAATGAATCATTCCAATAACGGTGGTCATTTCTATCTACATTATAATTGTAAAGTTAGATTAATTTTATTACAAGTTCATAGTGCAAATATTCCAATGTATGGACAAAAATAAAGACAAAAGAATGCACTATCTACAATTTGGTGAAGATTACAATGAGATGCCCTGGTGTTAAATCACCTAAGACTATGGCTTGTTCTCTTCTTTGAGCTTATTCATGAGTTGAACTTTCGTATTATACCCATGCAAATGATCATACTGCATGTACTACACTAAAAGAGTCAAGAAGAACCATATTTTGGGACATAAAGGATAAGCAAAAAAAAATAAATTATTGATTTCAACCTCTCCCTCATCTTGATCATGTTATAAACATTTATTTCCTTTATTTTGGCAAGGCTAAAACACAATGCAATAATTGGCAGACTTGTTGACTTACTTTGGTAATCTTCATAGCTGTTGTATACAACCTTAATAAAGAAAATACTGATGAATTGATTAAGGCTCACATTTTGAAAACACAACCAACCATTGAAATTACATATAGGTTTTCATACTTTATTTTGTTTTTAATTATTTTTTGAATTCTATGTTTAAATTTTTATTAGGCAAAATTGCAAAAATAAAAATGCCAATAATTGATAAGAAAAAATACATTATTGATTTCATCCTCTCCCTCATCTTTATCATGTTACAAACATTTATTTCCTTTATTTTGGTAAGGTTTAAACATGATCCAATAACTAGAAGAAATATTCCATTAAGCCCTTACAATTCAAAATCTCTGTATTTAGAAAACCTAAAAGAAATATTAAGTTTGAGTCTATTCATGAGCAGGTAGAGGGCATAAAAATATTTTATATAGGCCAAAAAAAATAAAACCCAACAAGAAGGAAAACAACCTTGTTCACATATAAGACCAAAATGTCTATTAAAACCACATATCAGATGCACTAATGAAAATAAAATAAAATTATTACCTAAGATTTTTTAGAATTGTTTCCAAAAAAAACTTTGAAAAACATAAATACCCAGATCTGAAGAGAAATGCACAGTTATTGCTTACTGATGAAATGGTAAAGGTAGGGTCAAATTAAATTTATGTGAGGAGAAAGAGAAATGGCTCAATAATGTAACAACCTCAAAACCCTTTCATTGGCATTAGCTTAGAGCCCAACACTGTCACACCGATCTATCTATCTACCATTGGATTTTATGCTAAAGAAGTGTAGGTTACAATGGATATTAATCTAATCCAATTTTTTAATCTCTCATTCCTTCATAGCACCATAAAAACTACATCCAAACCTCTTGATTCCTTTCTACCATCAATAACATCCAAACTAGTATTCAAGCACAACACTAATTTGAATTAGAAAAATCAGACAGAGAACTGCAAACAAAAGAAGAAATGACAGTGAATTCATAGTGTGAAAAACATATAGGGGAGCTTTTTATCTTATCACTTATTTTCCCCCCAAAAAAATTCAATATTTGATTAAAACTGGCAATTGCCCCGAAGGTGCAAAAAAAGCTAGAGGATGTGTATATTTTTGTTTTAAGATTATATCTAGGTAGTATATAAATTGGATATATTTCAATATCATATAATTTAATATAATATATATTTTAATAATAAATTATATATATATATATATATATATAAAATTAAAAATATATAACATTTATATTAAAATATATAATAATATGATACAATACAACATATTTAAAAAAAAAAATTATTTAATTAATATTATAAATATATATTCTTCATTATTTAGCTAATAACTAATATTTAATATTAATAAATATTTTATATTATGATATATTGTATTTTATATTTTTTTGCAATTACGACTGTTGTCATAAAATCTAGCCCCATTTTTGTAATAGGAAGGAATAAAAATTATAAAAATTGTTATCTACATAGTAAAATGAACTATTTTATTGTCAAATGATATACCATAACTATTTGTTGAGCTACTCACACTATAGCTAGTGAGTTGTTTAGCTAGACACAAATCATAAACACTGTACCATTTTAGCTTAAGAGAATCTTTGCCCCCCATTGACAAATTTGTTACTTGCCATGAAGATTAATTCTCTACATATTATGAGGAAGGATATAAAATTTTTCTTGTCCACGAGTAAATTTATATCTTGTCACATAAATACCTTCATGACTATTCTATCTCATGAGGAATTGGATCCCATAATGGGTAATCAAGGCTTTGTGAGCTTACCTCCTTCCATGGATAGCTGGAGGGAGTGTATATTTTAAGGCAAGATAAAAATAATAATATCAATGGGTTGTGTGAGCCCTTGGTTAGGAATATTTATCCAAGGATTGATGGCCTACAGGTCTCCACATACAGAGCATTTTGTGATTCTGTTGCTATGTATTTTGTCTTAGGAAACACTGCTGATAATTTTGGTCTTCTGATCGTGTTTCTTATCATTTTTTTGATGTGGGTGTTTTTTGAGTATTATTTTCATATGGGTGTTCTACCTCTAGCAATGTGTTTTTTTTGGGTTTTTGTTATACTTATTTTGATGATGGTGGACTATTATTTCATATGTTTTAGTAGTGGGGTGTGTCTTCATCATGTAAAAGACAAGCCACTAGAGTAATTTAGGAGGATGTATGAGGATGAAGGATAATATGTTCATAGGGATGGAACCATTGACCCTTGTGTGGCTTGGAATATAAATTTATATACCGTTTACCAAAAATGATCATTTGCTAAATAATTTTTGATTATATTATATAGAAATATATTTTTAATTCAAAAAACTAAAATGAGTTAGGGTGGTATATTTTAAGGTTTAAAATTTTAGCCATTTTTACTCATACCAATGCACTTCCTCTATTGTTATCAAAATAGAGACCATTAACACACTATATATATTAAAAAAAATGGGCATTGGCTTACCATATGAGATTCATTTAAAAACATAGAGCTCCCCATATGAATATAAACCTATACAAGTCAATATTTACATTTTTCATATATCATATAAGTCAATATTTACATTTTGCACAGGTATATATTTTTTCTACTTTGTATTATCTCTCAACAATTCTCAACCAATAATGTATAATTTAAAAAAGCCATTAGGTTTGGGTTAAATATGATCAAGAGGTTCCACTTGCACTATCTATGTATATGTCTTCACCTAGAGTGCATCTATGATAGATGTGGAATATCCACCATGTTGAATAAATTCCCAACCAAGTATTTACTCTTTGATAGCCTTTTCTCATACACATCCAAAAACTTTTTGAGGTTTTCCATATTTCACCCCACTATGGCCTCGTTCATTTTTACTCCAATCATTGTAATGCATGCATGATATATAGGTAGAGAGATGTGGTCCATTTTCATCTTGGAAGACAATACTGTATAACAATCTCTACCCACAGTTTCACTCAAACTATTGACCACTTCTCACCCATTATTTTCATGTGATGACAAGTGTCTTTGGGTTTAGACCACATCATGCTTCATTTAGTTGTTTTTCTAGACCCTAAATTAACATACGTACCTATCAGTTTGTGAGGCCAATTTCCAATAAAAATCTAAAACAAATAAATAAATATATAGATCTAAAGAGAATTGTAGATAATTTAATGCTTAATATTGAATTTGTAATGGCAAGAGCTAAGGAAACCGATGTGAGATATGATAAAATCAATAAAGATGTTCCTAAGAATAGGTTAGATGCCCTTTGCTCACTATTTGCAAGAAGAACAACATCCAAAGAAAGACAAAGTAAAGTTTTACTTTTTATTGACTAATATTTGAATCTAATGCTTAGAAATTACATACATATAAGACCTATATATACACATGAGATGACATCTATATAAGGGATCATGGCCTTTCCCCTTAAAGAGTTTCCTATTTATGCCTCTAAATATATCCATATGCTGCAAGTGAAGAGATACATAAGAAAGAGCTTCCCTAAAAATGTAGAAAATATGAAAATGAATAAATAAATACATAGATATGATGAGAAATGTGAAGAATTTAATCCTTACTATTGATTCTGTAATGGTAGGGACTGAGGAAAGAAATTGAAGAGAATGTAATAATGCATTTGTTGGAAAAATTAGGTAGAGAACCATCAATTAAAATCCCAAGCGGATTTTAAATAGATGATAAAAAATTAGTGAAATTCAACATATATGGATATTTAAATTGGTGAACCATTATCATGATATTTGGCATATAATTTCCTTCATGGCCCATCTCAAACTTCCATGTCTTATCTTATTACTTCAACATCCAGAGGACACTAAATATGATGTTTTGAAAGAATAATGGCCCCATGGTTCCTTTAGCTGATCTAATGGCCTAGGGTGAGATGATTTACTTGATATGTAAGATCAAGGGAAGGTGATATATGTAGTTTTTGAGCTTGAATTCTTTATGACACAAAATGACATGGTGGGATACACAAGTAGATTAATTAATATTGAAGACAAATACTTATCCCAAATGTTGAATGGTGCAACACTATTATAACTGAATGTATGATTAACTATTAACTACCTATGTATACCAATAATCTTCTCAAGAACATTGTCTGTTTGAAATGATGGAGATGTCTGCTCCTCTACAATATTATTTGTTTTCCTATAATGTGTGTTTTTTTGAGATAAAAAGCATTGTTGGATCAGATGCATTTAAATTCATAGGCTAGACCTGTAGAGGCTATATGTGTGGAGCCAAACATAGTAATGTAGATTTAACTTGAGGAAGTTTAGCCATTTGAGACTTTTGTGGATAAGTCAATGACATCATGCAAGAGTGTCTATGTAGGGCACCATTATATTTTAGTTCTATCAAGAATGCATAGGGTAGATGTATTAGAATCAACACAGATTCAGAGGGTAAGTAGAATGATAACCATCATGTGTCGAGGTCTGGACCAGAAAGACCATGAGATAATTATTTGTAGAATTAAATTATGGTTTAATCACTAGTATCATATATTATTTTATTTTTGTTATGATAATACCTTCTGTAATATGAGGATTTAGATCTATGTTATTGTAATAGTGGTTTGATACAAAGCAAATGGGAGTATATGTCAAGTGATCTTAAGTTTTTTTATTGGATTGCTACTTTAGGTTTTTTTGGAAACTAACCTCATAGACTGACAGACATGTATGATAATTTACGGTCTAGAAAAAAAACTAAATAAAGCATGATGTGGTCTAAACCCATTGACACTTTTCATCACGTGAAAATAATGGGTGAGAAGTGGTCAGCAGTTTGAGTGAAACTATGGGTAGATATTTCTATATAGTATTGTCTTCCAAGACAAACGTATACTGCATCTCTCTGCCTATATATCATGCCTACATAACAATGATGGGAGGATAGATGGATGAGGCCATAGTGGGGTGCAATGTGGAAAATATGGGCAAGTTGTTGGATGTGTATGAGAAGAGGATGTCAAAGAGTAAACACCTGGATAAGGATTTCTTCAGCATGGTGGATGTTCCACATCTATCATAGACGCACCCTAGGTGAAGACATATACATAGATAGTGTGAGTGGAACCTCTTGATCATATTTAACCCAAACCCAATGAATTTTTTAAATGATACATTAGTGGTTGAGACTTATTGAGAGATAATATAGAGTATAAAAAATGTATACCTATGCAAAATGTAAATATTGACTTATATGATATATGAAAAATGTAAATATTGACTTGTATAAGTTTATATTCACATGGTGAGCTCTATGTTTTTAAAAAACTCTCATATGGTAAGCCAATGCCCAATTATTTTTAATATATATCATGTGTTAATGGTATCTATTTTGATAACAATAGAGGAAGCGTATTAGTGTGAGCAACAATGGCTAAAATTTTAAACCTTGAAATATATTAGCCTAACTCATTTTAGTTATTTAAATTAAAAAGATATTGCTACATTTTTAATAATTTTTAGAATACATAATTTTATATAATATAATCAATTTTTTTTTACTAAATAATCATTTTTGGTAAATGGTATATAAATGTATATTCCAAGCCACATAGGTGTCAGTGGTTCCATCCCTGTGAACATATTATCCTTCATCCTTGTACAACCTCATAAATTTCTCTAGTGGCTTGTATTTTACAAGATGAAGAGACACCCCACTACTGAAAACATATGAAATAATAGTCCACCATCATCAAAATCAGTATAAAAAAACCCCCAAAAAAAAAACATTACTAGAGGTAGAACACCCACATGAAAATAATACTAAAAAAACACCCACATGAAAAAATGACAAGAAACACCATCGAAAGCCCAAAATGATTAGCAATGTTTCTTAAGACAAAGTACATAGAAGTAGCATAAAAAAATGCTATGTATGTGGAGACATACATGCCATCAATCCTAGGATAAAGAAGCCTAACTAGGGGCTCACCATGACCCATTGATATTATTGTTGCTATCTTGCCTTAAAATATACACTCCCTTCAGCTGTCCATGGAAGGAGGCAAGCCCATAAAGCCTTGATTATCCATTATGGGCTCAAATTCTTCATGAGATAGAATAGTCATGAAGGCCTTTATGTGACAAGATATAAATTTACTCATGGATAAGCAAAATTGTATATCCTTCCTCACAATTTGTAGAGAATTTATCTTCACAACAAGTAACAAATTTGGTGATGGGGGGAAAAGATTCTCTGAAGTTAAAATTGTATAGTGTTTATGATTCATGTCTAGCTAAGCAACTCACCAACTGTAGTGAAATTAGCTCAATAGATAGTTATGGAATGTCATTTGATAATGAAACAATCTGTTTTTCTATGTAGATAACCATTTTTATAATTATTATTCCTTGTTATTACAAAAAGGGGGTGGGATTTTCTAACAACAGTCCTAATTGTAAAAAATATAAAATACAATATATCATAATATAAAATGTTAGTTATCATCTAAATTTTGAATTATATATATATATATATATATATATATATATAAATTAAATAATATATATTTTAATATTATATTGTATTGTATCTTATTATTATATATTTTAAATAAGACATATTTTAATAATAAATTATTATATATATATATATATATATATATATATATAATTTATTATTAAAATATATATTATATTAAATTATATGATATTAAAATATATCAATTTTACATACTACCTAGATATAATTGCAGAACAAAAATATACACATCCTCTAGCTTTTTTTGCACCTTTGGGGCAATTGCCAGTTTTAATCAAATATTGAATTTTTTTGGAGGAAAATAAGTGAAAGTTTCCCCTAAATGTTTTTCACACTACGAATTCACTGTCATTTCCTCTTTTACTCACAATTCTCTCTTTGATTTTTCTAATGTAAGTTAGTGCTATGCTTGAATACTAGTTTGGATGTTATCGATGTTGTGAAGGCATTAGGAGGATTGGCCATGGTTTTTGTGGTGCTATGAAGGCATGGGAGATTAAAAACCCAGAGATAGAGCAATATCCATTGTAACTTGCACTCCTTTAGCATAAAATCTAATGATAGATATACAGATCGACATGATAATGCTAGGCTCTAAGATGATGCCCATGAAAGGGTTTATGGGTTGCTACATTGCTACATTGATGAGTTGTTTCTCTTTCTCCTCACATCAATTTCCTTTTCCCATACCTTTACCATTTCATTAGTAATCAATCACTGCACATTTATCTTCAAATCTAGATATGTGTGTTTTTAGAGTTTTTTTGGAAAGGATTCCAAAAAATCATAGGTAATATTTTTGTTTTTTTTCCATTCATGCAACCGATATGTGGTTTTACTAGACATTTTGGTCTTAGATGTGAAAAAGGTTATTTTCCTTCTTGTTGGGTTTTATTTATTTTAGCCTCTAGAAAATATTTTTATGCCCTCTACCTTCTCATGAATAGGCTCAAATTGAATATTTCTGCTAGAATTTCTAAATACAAAGGTTTTGAATTGTAAAGGCTTAAGGGAGTATTTCTTCCAGTATCATGTTTCAACCTTGCCAAAATAAAGGAAATAAATGTTTGTAACATGATCAAGATGAGGGAGAGGATGAAATCAATAATACATTTTTTGGCTTATCAATTATTGGCATTTTTATTTTATTTTTGTAATTTCTCCCAATAAAAATTCAAACATGAAATTAAAAAAAATTAAAAACAAAATAAATTATGAAAACCTGTATGTAATTTCAATGGATAGCTATGTTTTAAAAACATTATAATCAATTCATCTGTATCTTCTTTATCATGGTTGTATACAATAGCTATGAAGGTTACCAGAGTAAGTAAGTCTGCCAGTTATTGGATCATGTTTTAGCCTTGCCAAAATAAAGGAAATAAATTTTTGTAACATGATCAAGATGAGGGAGAGGTTGAAATAAATAAACTATTTTTTTGGCTTATCTTTTATATCCCAAAAATATGATTCTTCAGGACTCTTATAGTGTAGTACATTTAGTATGATCATTTGCCTAGGTATAATACAAAAGCTCAACTAGTGAATAAGCTCAAATAAGAGAATATGCCATAGTCTTAAGTTGATTTAACACTAGGGCATCTCATTTTAATCTTCACCAAACTACAAATAGTGCATTTTTTTGTCCATACATTATAACATTTACACTATGTACTTTTAATAAGGCTAATCTAACTTTACAATTATAATTATAGATAAAAATGACCACCATTATTGGCATGATTTATTTAAATCCACATAAATCCAGCTGTAGGTAGAGGTGGTAACTAAAAAAACACAAAATTCAAAAAACAATCAAAAACAAAATAAAATATGAAAACCTATCTGCAATTTCAATGGTAGGTTGTGTTTCCAAAATGTGAGCCTCAATCAATTCATCTGTATCATCTTTATTAGGGTTGTATACAATAGCTATGAAGGTTGTTAGAGAAAGTTAGTAAGTCTTCTAGTTATTGGATCATGTTTTAGCCTTGCCAAAATAAATAAAATAAATGTTTGTAACATGATCAAGATGAGGGAGAGGTTCAATTTCACCTAATAAAAAGTTAAACATGAAATTCAAAAAATAATTAAAAAAAATAAAGTATGAAAACCTATCTATAATTTTAATGGCTAGCTATGTTTTCATAAGGTGAGAATCAATCAATTCATCTATATCTTGTTTATTAGGACTATATACAACATCTATGAATGTTGCCAAAGTAAGTCAGCAAGTCTGCCAGTTATTGGATCATGTTTTAGCCTTACCAAAATAAAGGAAATAAATGTTTGTAACATGATCAAAATGAGAGAGAGGTTGAAATCAATAATTTATATTTTTTACTTATCCTTTATGTCCCCAAAATATGGTTCTCTAGGACTCTTTTAGTGTAGTACATATAGTATGGTCATTTGCCCAGTTATAATATGAAATCTCAACTTGTGAATAATCTCAAAGAAGAGAATAGGCCATAGTCTTAAGTTGATTTAACAGTAGGTCATCTCATTGAAATATTTACCAAACTACAAATAATGAATTTTTTGTCTTTATTTTTGTCCATACATTGTAACATTTTCACTATGTACTTGTAATAAGACTAATCTAACTTTAAAATTATAATTATAGATAGAAATGACCACTATTGTTGGCATGATTCTTTTAAATCCACATAAATCCAGTTGTAGGTGGAGGTAGTAACTAAATAATTATCAATATCCATGTGGACATCTCTGAATTTTTACCTCCTCTAGATTTGTTTTATAGAGAACACTTGATATAATTTTATTCTTTTATTCGATTGACTACATTGTTGGAAGCACTAAAAATAATCCATGACTCATTGGGGAAATTTGACTATTAATATGTCTTTGATAATGGTAAATGATTTTTATCGGGCCTAAAAAAAATAGAATTAAGGTTTTTCACAAGGCCCTAATAAAAACACTAGGGGATCTTACACTAAAATGTTTGATGTGTTTTTTTGGTACCTGACTAGAGGGTTTATTACACCATGTAATGAAAGCATTCCCCCCATGTCATTCAGAGTATAGATCAATGATTTTGAATCTTGAACAAAGAATATAATAAATTTTACTTCTAAATTCTTGTATGTTTGGCTTGGACATGTCTTTATTATTGTGCAAACAGAAATGACACATGAATTTGCATATAAATCCTAATTTTTTAGGGGTCTCTATCATTTTATTTTATGAGAGCTGATCCCTATTTTTAATTTTTGTAAAAATTAAATATATTTACAAGGATTTTGAAAGACCACAGTAATTTTCAATTGTAATCTAAATAAAACAGCCCACCACTAGCTCTACTCTCTACCTACTAGACTCTCATAGGGATTTGGTGCTAGTACCCTTATTGGTATTGGAAAGGGACTTGATTAAATATATTAAAATACTAAAAAAGACACTGTATGAGATAATATTGGTCAAATTTATATATTTAATAAATCCCTTCCATTAAAAAGAAAAGATCTTGGGTGATTAGGGATTCATTTTTATTAAGTCAAAATCAAAGAATTTAAATAAATAATTATGATTTAATATTATTATCTAGTTTGACTTGGAGGAAGAAGTTGATTAGGGTTTATGCATGCTTGGGAGACACCAATGGAACTATTTGGGGGCCAAGGAGCTTCGTGGTAGTTGGGGGGAAGATTTGGATGCCTATATGGTCACTTCTTTACACCTTGAGCCAAGCCAAGTGATGGGAGAGTGAATTTGATTACATTTTGCTAATAGGTCATGTGCATTCAGTATGCTTCCAAATTTTACGTACATATATGACATGGAATATTATATTTATTTCATAATTTTAGTTACTAGTTTGTGGCATGTCCATACCCTTTTGTAAGCTCTCATTTCCCCACAAATTGGGAAGAGGAACGAGTAAGCTAGGTCACATTTTTTAAGGCAACTCACCTTATTCATGCTCTAGATTTTAACATCTTAATGAAATAATAATATGGGAAATTAATGGTGGACCTAGTTATAATAAAGGCCTACATATGAATATATGAGCCTTTATTGTATACAAGTTGAATGCTTAAATGAGGGTTTTATTGGATTTTGCATTTTGTTGCATTTTTGAGTTCTAAGAGTGTACGACTATGTCAGAGTATGGCCCAATCTTGAAAATAAATGTGGCATGATGTCAGGGTTACAAATCCCATAGTCCCAAACCTATCAAATGTGTCAGTCTTGGCATCAATACTCGAAGGCCCTTTAAAATAAACTTGAGATAGACTTGAAGGTACTACAAGTCCCTTCAAGGTATCTTCTATGAGATGCCTCGAAGGGCCTTACGAGATATAATGAAGGGACTTGTAGTACCTTCAAAGTATCACCTAGAAGATACCTTGAAGGGACTTGTATCTCCTAGGAGATACTTTGAAGGTATTATAAGGACCCTAGGAGATATCTTGAAGGTACTACAAGTCCATTAAAGGTATCTTCTAGGAGATACCTTGAAGGTATTACAAGGGGTTTCGAGGAGATACCTTCAAGGTATCTTCTAGGAGATACCTTGAAGTTATTACAAATATATTCAATGAGATAAATTGAAGGTATTACATGGACCTAAGGTATCTCCTTCAAGATAGTCATTTCTTAATTTTAATTACTAGTTCATTGGATGTTCATACCCTTTTGTAAGCTCTCATTTCACTGCAAAATAAAAAGAGGCAGAGGTAAGCTAGGGAACATTTTTTAAGGCAAGTCACCTTATTTGTACTCTATATTTTAGCATCTTAATGAAATAAAAATATGGGAAATTAATAGTGGATGTGGTTATAATAAAGTCCTATACATGCATATACAAGCCTCTATTGTATACAAGTTGAATGTTTAAATGAGGTTTTTGTTGGATTTTTCATTTTGCTACATTTTTGAGTTTTAGGAGTATATGATTATGCTAGAGTATGGCCCAATATTGAAGAGAAATGTGGCATGATGCCAGGCTTGCTAATCACATAGTCTTAGACCTATCAAATGTGTTAGTATTTGTGACACTGCTCTAAGGCCCTTCAAAATAACCTTGAAGGTACTAAAAGGCTAGGATATACATTGAAGGGCCTTATAAGTCCTTCAAGGGTACCTTGAAGGTATCTCCAAGGAGATACCTTAAAGACATTATAATTACCTTCAAGGTATCTCTTACAAAATGCCTTGAAGGGCTTTAGGAGATACCTTGAAGGTACTACAAGTTCCTTCATGGTATCTCCTAGGGAATTCTTGAAGGGACTTGTAGTACCTTCAAGGTATCTCCTAGGCGATACCTTAAAGGTATTACAAAGAACTTAAGGTTATATCCTAGGTGATATCTTGAAGGTATTACAAGGGATTTCAAGGAGATACCTTCAAGGTATCTTTTAAGAGATACCTTGAAGTTATTACAAAGCTATTCAAGGAGATATATTGAATGTATTATGTGGACCTAAGGTATCTCCTTCAAGTTATATCATATGAGATACTTTAAAGGTATTATGAGGGCCTTCTAGGAGATACCTTCAAGGTATTTTCAATGAGATATCTTCAATTTATTACAAGGACCTTTGATGAAATACCTTGAATGAAAATGGTAAATTCCCAATAGAATCAACTCTGCAAGCCTTGAGAGATAGCAGTCCTATCCATATGGATGCTGGTCCATTTATACTTAATGAAATGTCTAGAGATACCTTGAAGGTATCACAAGGCATATAAGGGTATATCCGAGGTGATATCTTCAAGATATTACATGGGATTTTGAGGAGATACCTTTAATATATCTTCTAAGAGATACCTTGAATTTATTACAAAGATATTTAAGGAGATACATTGAAGGTATTATGTGGACCTAAGGTATCTCCTTCAAGTTATATCCTATGAGAAAATTTGAAGGTATTAAAAGGGCCTTTTAGGAGATACCTTCAAGGTATCTTCAATGATATACCTTCCATTTATTACAAGGACCTTTCATGAAATACCTTGAAGGCAAATGGTAAATTCCCAATAGAATCAACTTTACAAGCCTTGAGAGATGGCAGTCCTATCCATATGGATTCCGGTCCATTTCTACCTAATGAAATGTTTGGAGATACTTTGAAGGGACTTGTAGTACCTTCAAGGTATCTCCTAGGAGATACCTTGAAGGTATTACAAGGACCTTAAGGGTATATCCTAGGTGATATCTTGAAGGTATTACAAGGGATTTTGAGGAGATACCATTAAGGTATCTTCTAAGAGATACCTTGAAGTTATTACAAAGATATTCAAGGAGATACATTGAAGGCATTACATGGACCTAAGGTATCTCCTTCAAGTTATCTCTTATGAGATACTATGAAGGTATTACGAGGGCCCTTCTAGGAGATACCTTCAAGGTATCTACAATGAGATACCTTCAAGTTATTACAAGGACTTTTGATGAAATACCTTAAAGGAAAATGGTAAATACCCAATAGAATTAACTCTACAAGCCTTGAGAGATAGCAGTCCTATCTATATAGAAGTTGGTCCATTTATACTAAATGAAATATCTGACAAGACATCATTAAATTATTGTGTTTTGGAGATCCTCCATGATTGGTATAGCATCTAGGAGTTTGATTGTGTTTTTATTTCCACCCACACCAATGTTAAGAGATCCCTTATCTATTGTTTGTCCTACTTGTGCTTATTAATTTCTTTATTAGAGCTTTAATTTCCCTGACACTTGTTTTTTGATATATACCTAGTTTCCTATAACTTCTCATAAGTTACATGTAATAGTTATGTAATATGTTCGTAAACTTGTGTATGGATGTTTCCTTGTAATGGAAGAGTTTTAATTTGTTATGGATATTAATCTACATATATTTGAGTTTTTTAAATCTATATGAGATGCATTATTACTATTAGTTATCCTAATTTTATATGTATTTTGGTTTCACATTTAAATCATTTAGCTTATGTAGATGATTTTAGTGGGTGTCAGTAAGCTTAATTGGTTTTTGATAATTTTTTGTGTTTTAATGTAAAAAATGCATCTATAAATTTACTATATTTATCATGAATTGATTTTAATCTATAATTCTAGTTGTTATGTTCACTAAAGGATAAAATCAAGAACTCTTGATGATAGGAATTTTTTATCATTCAAATAAGGATGTACTTTACACTTTACATTTGGGAAGAAAGAGGTTCATATATTATTTACCTTTTTTAAAAAATCTATTCATTACAATTTTGAAAAGATAGGGTAAACCATGTTAATTTATATAGTTTTCTTGAGGATTGTTAAGTTTCCTTAAAATTGTATATGCATATCATTTAATAATTCAATAGTAGTTGATTTGAAAATATGTAATCATTGACATCTATGAACTTCATGTTTTGTAATTTTTCATTGTTATTCTTCCCACTTTTAGATTGATACTTCTTAAAAAATTCAATTAGATAAATCACAAATTACTTCAGTGAAGTTAAAGGCATAGTGGGTCTCAATAGATAGAACTCCCTCACCATTCCATCACACACATATAAATCTGACACCTCTTTTCTCATAATCATGAACATGTTATCTTTGTTAGGCCACTTTCATAGAAACATTATACTCAATTTTGACCATCAAATAGGAGGAATATGTAATGTGTAATAAAATATGGTTATTGTATTCTTATTAATAATTTATTCATTCCTTAGATAAGCCTCCAAGCATTGGATTTATCTTTCATGCATTATGTGTTCAGTATTGCAAGGATTGGTGTGGGCATGAACCCATATGTGCATACTTGGTATGCGCATATGAGTTGATACCATGCTAGGGTTTGAGCACCTATGTATTGGTTATTTTTATTACATCCTCTCCTAAATTGGTTGTTATGCATATGGAAATGGTATTTTCAATGGTTAAATTATTCACTATTTGCATACTATTGAAGTCTTTGTCATTTTTGTACCACTGTACATAAGTCTTGAATTTTGGTTTTGTGCATTATTTAGTTGGGTTTGATTACCCAAATAAATAATTCTTCACTCTCTTGATTTTTGAAATAATTAATGGCTAACATGCAGTTTTATATTCTATTTTATATCTTGTTTATGGAGAAAAGCAATTATGTATTTTTTTTTATTGAATTGCTTCTTTTTTATTTTTATATTTCATGAGTAAAACATTTTATAGTATGCTAATAAGTTGTTATACCTAAAACTACTTGAATATAAAATATGTTTTCTATGAAACATTATTTCATTATTTATATCCTCATGATGATTTTTGGTAAACATTGTGTGACTGATAGTAGTAAATTCATCTTCTCCTTACTTGGGTTTGTTCATAGAGTTAAGGATATTGTATTATATCAAAAGGGTAATTTTATACTAGTGTGACATATTTATTATGATAAGATTATGATGAAAATGAGTTTATACTTATATGTCTATTATGTACCATTTATCATGATGGTCACTGACCTCTCAATATCATTTAATTTATGACTTGTAGTGAATAAAAACTATTCGATTTATTATATAATGAATATGAGAAAGAGAGACATCTTGGTTATCATATATTTTTATGTCTTAAATGTTGTTTAGTTGCATTATATTCCATGCCTAATTATTTTTAACCTACTCAAGACAACATTAGTTGATTTGGAAATCTATTCTTGTTTATTGCTTAATATGAGAATATACATTGCCAACATTAGCTGACCCCCTTTATCACTACAGAGTGTAGGAAATGAATTCTTGAGTATCATGCTATGGGGGATACTCTGAAAAGAGTTTTAATTATGTTTCCTCTCTTGGATCAATTTTCTTGTATTATTTTGTTGTAGCATATCTCTCTCTATTTGTATCCGTGAATGTATTGCTTTATGATTGATCCTTAATATGTATTTTGATTATCTGTAGCTATTATAGAATGTTGTATTACTATAAGGTTTGTATATTGGCTGAAAATGCATTATGTACAGCCATATGTTTGAATTTGGGTTGCACTCTCTTAGTATAAAATTATGCTTCTATTGTTATCTTCATTTGATGAAGATTGCCACTATAGTTGGCAGTGGTTTCTTTCATGACTCTTGGATTTGTTTGATTTATGTATGTTTGTATTATTTCTTTTGATCCTTAATCCAATTGTTATATTGAAGTAATATTTTTTTAGTATGGAAAGTAATTCCTTACTTAAACATTGCTATATGAATGTATACATTGATGCTGAGCTAGTGTATGAAGTTGGGTGATTCTTCAATGTCTAGAAATTCTCTGTCACTAAACTTGAAATATTTGATCTTACATGAAATGGCCTATCACAAGAGGAAACAGGTCAAACTATAAGTAGTTTCTTGTTAAGGAAACTATTGTATAAGGTTATTTGGGTCTTTGGCAATCACATCTTCCTTGTAGTGAACCTTGTCTTAGCATAATAACATGTGAAGTTATTCATCTTGATTGTTTAAGCAATAATTATTAAAAGAGTGATTTTTTAAAGTCTTCACTCACCCTAATCTAAGTTGGGAAAAACTGAGATTAGTCTTTATCAGATATAAATTTTAGGATGAGGTGAAAGTTTGCATTCTGTATAGGAGCAATACATAACTTTAGTGAATAGAGATCTGAAAATAATTTTAAGCATAGTTACCATGTTCAAAAAGTTTGGGATTTTATAAAAAGTTTGGTTCGGTAAGTTCAGTTCAATTCGTAAAATTTTATAATATATATATATATATATATATATATATATATATATATATATAAAACATATTAAATCTAATATTTTCAAATACTAATATTAAATATAATTATAAATATATTATATTATATTAATATTTTATAATTTATACATAGTAATGTTTTATAAATTATAATATATAACTATAAAATTATAAATATATTTAATATAATATTATATTTTCAAATGCTAATATAATTATAAATATATTAGATTATATTAAGATTTTACAAACTATATATATTAATTTTTTATAAATTAAAATATATAACTATAAAATCATATAATAATATTATATTAATATTTTATAAACTATATATATTAATATTTTATAAATTATAATATATAATTAAAAACTATCTAATAAAACTATGTTAATATTTTATAAACTATATATATTAATCTTGTATAAATTATAATATATAACTATAAAATTATAAGTATACTATATAATATTATATTAATATTTTATAAATTCTAAACTATCTATTCCCATAAAATGCATGTGGGGAAAATCTTAATAAATCTCAAAATATTAATGCAAGATAATGTGGCATGCCCACATTACAATTTTAAACCATAAAGTGATAACCCTAATACGCTAACGACACTAGACAATTTACCAACATGTATGGATTCATGGTGGACCAAAGAACAAATGTGTTTTCACAAATAAATTTAAAATCTTTGATGAGTTTAGAAGTTAGAAAAATTGTTTCCCATGATAGCATCGAACAACCAATAGGGAGAGAAGAATATTTTATAATTTGTTATTTTCATTTTAGGTTGTCTTCTTTCATGCTCTTTGTTTTCTCTATTTTCTTTGAAGACGAAAAAACTTATAGTATAAAAATAGAGAAAAGCTCGAAGCCCTTTTAATACTTTGAACAATGAAGCCCAAGTGGATTTTGCATTTATTACATTCCTCATTTCATGAGTTATCTTCTAATTGCTTACCTTATACATTTCCATTTGCTCATTTTTTGCTTTTCCTTCTGCCCATGTTTAGGGTTTTAAAAAAATGACAAACTAAATTTGACCAAATTTGTTTGGTCAGGTAGGAAATTTTGGTTCAAACCGAACTTGAAGTAGGTTTAAATGAATATGGTAACTATGATTCTAAGTATTAATCAGTATAAATATTGGTAGTGAATATAGGAAAGACATTCTTACATTTAGATTATGTGTGTGGTTTTGATTGAATAATAGTAAATTAAACATGATAAAATGAGACTTGGATGTAGTTCATTTATTATTGCCTTAATAAAGGAAATGCAAATTAATCATTATAAACTCATTCATTGTATCTATAAGGGTTAGTAATTTTGGATAGAGGGTTAAGACTTTTTATCTTTAAAAGCTTAAGAAGCCAAATCGATAATCTCACATTCGATAGTTGGTTGAGAAAATTTATGTTGAGTGGAATTCCTTTTGTCACTATTAATCAAGTCTAACAAATTTATCCCCAAATCTGAACAAAATTTTCCATTAATTATTTAGTTGTTTTTTATCATGATTTTTTTTATGGAGAATCATTCTTGTCAGAATAGAAGATTCTAATGAAGACATTGAGACTCTTTTGAGTGTTGTTTACTATTTCAAACAACGATTTAAGGATATTAATTCTGATCACTTTCTCTAAATCTCTTGATGTCAGGATTAGGAGCACAATTGATTACCTTGTATAAGCAACTAAACACAAAATTTAACCAGAAGTAATAAGTAACTAGAAATCAGAAATAACACAGAATATGAGAGATAATACCCAATTGTATTAATACTCTTCCAGAAGGAAATATACAATAAAGAAGATGCCACACTCTTCTTCCCACATGTCTAGGGCTCCCACACCTCTAGGGCATACAATAATCTCCCTCAAGAGTTCTCTCTGTCAATTACGGTCACAACAAACAACTCAAACACAGAGTTGTTGTTCACCTCCACCAGTTAGTAACAATACTGCCAGTCCACTAGTTAGTAATAATACTGCTAGTCCACCAAGTACTCAACATACTCCAAGTTTGAGTACACCACGTACTCTAAGTAGATCTCACTTGATCTTGCTACCTGTTGTGTTGTTGATCTCCCTAATCTTGCTACCACCTGCAGATCAACCTGGTTTTGCACACCTGCAAACCTAGATCTCACACACACACACACACACACCTGCAGATCAACTGACCTTACTTACCATGTAAAACTCACCTGATCTTGCTATATCACAGATCAACCTGGCCTTGCACACTTATCGACCTAGATCTTACACACCCGAAAGAACCCTTGTCCTTGCCTCACCAAGTCCTTATGATTCTCCCTTGGATAGAACCCTTCTGATTCTACAGAAGCCTTCTAGTTCTACAGACCAACATTCCTATAGATCTTCTATCAGATCTTTCTCTCTCGTAGATCTACCTGATCATACACACTTGGCACTGTGGCACTATGAGGAGCTAACCTTGCTCTCTTCCCTCTGAAGGAGCTAACCTTGCTCTCTCTCTCTAGCACACTTTACAATATAGCCCATGGGTCTCTTAAATAGATCCCATACAAAAAATAATTAGACTTCTAATTACAATAATTAGAACTGCATCTCCAAAACTAAAATTATTCTTTACAATGCAAACCAACTGTCCATCTAAAATTAGACTAGTTTCAGAGACACATGCAAACGCATGCACACACAGGCTGCCAACATCGGTTCCTATCTGACCGATGTCAGACGACCCATAACCATCGTTGGTTACTGAGAACAATGAAGATGACCGATGTTGGTTGATCAGATCAATGTCGATTGCCTGCAACTCAACAACCTCCTCCATTTGCATCCTGGTGAAACTTTTAGCTCCATAACCTAACACTATCCCACTTAGAGATAAACAGCTGCACCTATACTTGTACCTTTACATCATCTAATTTGTTTCTTGGCTTGTATCCCTCTTCAAGATCAACCTTGAAGACCAACCACCACAAATCCTGTGGTGCTACTCTTGTCATCCAAGTAACCTGCCACATCTGATTCTACATACCCATGTAGAGAAGTCCCTGCCCTGCATAGCATGAATCCCTGCTACTGGTCCCTCTCAGATACCTGAGAATCCACTAAACTACTTTTTAATGCTTCTTTCTTAGATTGGCCACAAACTTTCTGATAGCACCCACTACTTGGGCAAAAATAGGTCTAGTACACATGTACTTAACCTCATCATGTGAATTGGGACACAGTTCTGTGAACTATCCATCCATAGGTGTGCTAACCAGTTTTGCATCCTGCATCTTGAACCACACCACTACCTTATTCACACAATCATCCTGAGACAACATCAACTTGTGATATTCCCTGTCTCTAGAAAAACTCATGCCAAAGAATTTCGCTCCTCCTAAATCCTTCTTAGCACACCACTGAACTAATTTTACCCTTAGCTTAGCAAAACCCTGCATGTATGAACCTGCAACAGGCACATCATCCACATACAGTAATAAGATAATGTCGCGACCATTATCCAACCTAGTAAAACAAACACAATGGTTACAATGACATTGACTAAAGCCATGCTTTGTCATACACCCATCAAACCTGTACCACTGCCCTAGAGCTTTCTCAAGACCATATGACCTAGCCTTCCATCTCATGTGTCCATTATCTCTCTTATTTAACCAAGGAATCCATTCATCTTTTAGTGCTTTTATCCCAGTTGGAAACTCTACCAAACTTCTTATTTGGTTCTCTTATAAAGAATTCATGCCATGCTCCCACTGTTTCCTAGATTCTACCTGCATTGCCTCTTTAAAACTTCTTGGTTCTTGACCATTAGTGAGCAACCTATTCAAGTAGTATAAAGAAGGAAAATAATGAATTTGAGGCTTACTTACCCTTTCAGTCCTCCACATGGGCATTTGAGACTCCTTGACAACTTACTGTCTACCCAAAATCTATTTCTTGGTCGACCCTAGTCTGTACCCGACCGATGTCAAATCCACCTGATCGCCGATGCCAGTTCCCTGATTGACATCAGTGTCCACCTGGTCGCTGACATCGGTTCCCTGACTGACATCAGTCTCTCCCTGCTTGACACCACTGACTCTGGTCTGTACATGACTGACGTTGGTACCTACCTATTTGACGTCGGTTCCACTTGACTGACGCTGGTAACTGTGTTTTCCTATGAGTGATGACTTTTTACCTGCGAGCTCACTTTGGATCAAAACCCTATCCAAACTGCCCTGCTTAGAAATATTTAGCCCCTTTAGCTGATCTCTGTCCATCATCTCCTCCATGAACACCAAGGCATTCCAGTTCTTAAGTTTTTCAAAGACATTTGACTTCCTCTTAAGAACATGCATCTCCTTCTTACTCATGTGACCAATCCTACAAAGCCACGTCTTCACAACAAAAGGAAAATCAGTAATACAAGTAGGTAGATAAAGAGTACCTACTTTCTTACCACATGCTAATTCAAGTGCATCCGCTATGAGAGTTACTGTGCATCTCTCATCACCCAACTTTCTTGAAGAAATTAGCTTCATCTTCAAGAGTGGGACCTGCATGACCTTCAACACCCATGTGTTGGCTGTTTGTAATTTTAGCTGCACTTACCCTTTGCCAGTACTTTGACAAGGCTCACCAACCCCTAAATAAATATTTTCAAAGTCTCCATGGACCTTAACATGGAAAAATACTCTATTTGGGGCTGCATGGAAAGAGGCAACAGAATATATGAACCAGGATTCTACTTTATCCAAGGAACATACAAGAGCATCCTATGAAACAATCCCTGCAACATCTGCTTCTTCATTTCCTTCATGTTGATCTTCAACCAAACAACAATCTTTCTTTAGCTACTCTTTCTTTCCATAATTCTGTAATTGATCATTCTTGCTTTTGAATTCCTCCATTCTTAGCTTACTTTCTTCTGCCATTGCTATACTCCCACTTAATCAAAAACCCCTGAGAGTGACCTGTAATCAACAAACACTTAACATGCTCTGACCACCTGTTAGTGTACCTAACCTGGCTCTGATACCACTTTGTCAGGATTAGGAGCACAATTGATTACCTTATATAAGCAACTAAACATGGAATTTAACCAGAAGTAATAAATAACTAGAAATAAAAAATAACACAGAATACGAGAGACAATACCAATTGTATTAATACTCTTCTAGAAGGAAATATACAATAAATAAGATGCCACACTCTTCTTTCCACACCTCTAGGGCTCCCATACCTCTAGGGCATACAATAATCTCCCTTAAGAGTTCTCTCTCTCAATTACGGTCACAACAAACAACTCAAACACAGAGTTGTTATTCACATCCACCAGTCAGTAACAATACTGCCAGTCCACCAGTCAGTAATAATACTGCCAATCCACCAAGTACTCAACGTACTCCAAGTCTGAGTACACCACATACTCCAAGTAGATCTCACCTGATCTTACTACCTATTGTGTTTCTGATCTCCTTGATCTTGCTGCCACCTGTAGATCAACCTAGTTTTGCACACCTGCAAACCTAGATCTCGCACACACACACACCTACAGATCAACTGACCTTACTTACCATGTAGATCTCACCTAATCTTGCTATACCATAGATTAACCTGGCCTTGCACACTTGCTGACCTAGATCTTACACACCCAGAAGAACCCTTGTCCTTGCCCCACCAAGTCCTTATGATGCTCCCTTGGATAGAACCCTTTTGATTCTATAGAAGCCTTTTGGTTCTACAGACCAGCACCCCTGTGGATCTTCTACCAGATCTTGCTCTCCCATAGATCTACCTGATCATACACACTTGGAACTGTGGCACTATGAGGAGATAACATTGCTCTCTTCCCTCTGAAGGAGATAACCTTTCTCTCTCTATCTGGCACACTTTACAATACAGTCCATGGGTCTCTTAAATAGATCCCATATAAACAATAATTAGAATTCTAATTATAATAATTAGAACCGTAGCTCCAAGACTAAAATTAGTCTTTACAATGCAAACTAACTATCTGTCTAAAATTAGACTAGTTCCAGAGATGCATGCAAACGCATGCACACAGAGGCTGCCAATGTCAGTTCTTGTCTAACTGATGTTAGCCGACCCATAATCGACGTCGATTATTGAGAACACTGAAGATGATCGACATCGGTTGATCAAACCGATGTCGGTTCTCTGCAACTCAGCAACCTCCTCCATTTGCATCCTGGTGAAGCGTTTAGCTCCACAACTTAACACTTGATCCCTCTGAAATCTTACAAAAGTTACTTCAAAAAAAAATGTTACTTCACCTTATATATAATGAATATTTTATTCATGTAGTGAGATAAAATTGTTCTTTAATTAAATTTATCAGTTGACTAACAAATGATAAGAATGGCTAGCTCTTGGATCATCGATCATCTTCTAACTTTGGCATTAGATTTTAACAATGATGCTTAGCTAGGATATGTAAATCAATTAATAATGCAAATGGAAATCCTAGAGATCTACTAGGAAGAAACTAATAAATACTAAGGATAAAATTATGAGTTATGTTGTAACATCCTTTAATACTCAGGTTTCTTAAAAGTTGAAATTAATATTTTTATTCATTTCCTATTTATCACACAAATATCCTATCAATAGCTTTTGTGAAGGAGAGTTGTAGAGTTTTGATCTCATGAGCTAGATCATCTTTGTGATCTATGATTATGATAATTTATTTCAAATATAGTTAAATTTATTTAAATATAGTCCAATTCATTTTTTAAAATAGTCAAATTTATTTCAAATATATTGATTCTACATTGGAAATACTTTACCCTCATTACAAATTCATTTAATGTTTGCGCTTTATTACTTATTGTCTAATTTATTTCTGATAATATTTCAAAATTTGGACTACTAATAATTCTATATTATTTTAAATTTTTGTTTTTGGAGAAAATTTTCTCCACTCCACTTTACTGGGTATATCTCCAAATTATTCTAAACAATCCAACTTACTTGAAATGATTTGTGTCCAAATCGTTTGAAATAGTTAAGTTTACTTAGAATATAGAAAAAGTATTTTTGTTGAAAATTTTATTCACTCCACTTTAGTGGGTATAAGTCCAAATTATTTACAATAGTCCAAATTATTAGAAATGATTTATCCCTAAATGGTTTGAAATAGTCCAATTTATTTGGAATATAGAAATATTATTCTCGGATAAAATTTTCTTTAGTCCACTTAAGTGTGTATAAGTCTTTTTTAAAAAAAAATAATCCAATTTATTCAAAATGATCTATATCCAGATGGTTTGAAATAGTCCAATTTATTTAGAATAAAAAAAATTATTTTTGGAGAAAATTTTCTCCACTCCACTTTAGTGGGTATAAGTCTAAATTATTCAAAATAGTCAAATTTATTTGAAATGATATATGCTCAAATGATTTGAAATAGTCCAATTTATTTGGAATATAGAAAAAAATATTTTTGGAGAAAATTTTCTCCACTCCACTTTATTGGGTATAAGTCCAAATTATTCGAAATAGTCCTTTTTTATTTTTAACATTCTCATATGAAAATTTATCAAAATAATATTGTTTTAATACCTCTCTTTGATGGAGCATTGAATAGGTTTGGGAAGTGATATTTACCATTTCATTATAAATTATCTCTAATGTATCAACTAGTGAATTATTTGCTTTATGTTATGAAGAGATATACAAACTATTAATTTTGTTTCTTTTGTGAAGTCAGAATACTGGGGGTTTTCATCAGGGTTTTGTTGGAAGTTTTATTTAAGAAAAAATTCCATCAAATCAAGAATCTAAAATTATAAAAATAAACATTTAAAAATTAGGTAGTTGAAGTCTTTCATGAGATAAATGTAATTTTAATTTCAATACCCTCTTTCCTTATGATTATTATTAAAAATGCATCACAAAAAATGTCACTACAAACCCTAAGAATGCTTTAAGGAAAAATCATCATACATGGGATGGTGATGCAAGTGTGAAATATTAGTGGGGATGTCAAAAGATAAATAGCATGTACTCCCTCCTTTTTCCTCTTTAAAATTGTGAACAACAACGACAAATGAAATGAAAAATGTGGGTTTCACTTATTAACAAGTCATTTTATATTTTTAAAGGGCATATGCCATTTAGGGTTAGTAATAACCCTCTTTGTGTTTTATATGTTTTTTTAAAGGGTGTGTGTCCTTTTACAAGGGTACATTCCCTTTTTACTAAATGAAATAAAATATTAAAAAAGGCTCCTTTTTTATCCCACAACTTTGTGCATCTGCCCATTAGATTTCTAATTCACCTGGGATGATCTTGCATCATTTTGAGGCCATGGAACATCATAGAATACAAGAACAAACTATTAATAAAAATTACATTATACCATAATCTTATGAGTTTTGTAATTATTTTTAGTGTTGGTCATTATTTGATGATCATGATCTTCTTTGGGCAAACATTTGCACAATATTTTTCTATTACTTATACTAGATATTCTACACTTTTAAATAAAAATAACACTTATACCTATGTGATTATAGCTTGTGATTGTGTAGTGTGTCAAAAACTTGTCAAACCTACTACAAGTCCTTTGCCCATGCATTTTTGAAAATAAGGATGTTATCTAAAAAAACAACCACAAAGTATTCAATGAATAGTCACAAGACATCATTCATCATCTATATAAATCTTACATGTACATTAGATGAAGGACATGACTAACCATTAAAATAAACATTTATTACACTTAAAATTTGTCTTTCAAATGTCAGATGGCTAAATGTGTATGTGATGATACCTTTAATTTATATCAAACTTTATGAATAACTTTCCTCCCTTGAGTTGATCTAGGACGTTATCAATTTGTTAGAGTGGATACTTATTCTTGATAGAGATTTTGTTAAGGGTCATGATGTAAATATAATGTTCTCACATCCCACCCTTATTTCTGTAGACTCAAAAATTTGGTATTATACACTTGGAAACATCATTTTGACATATAAGACTTATGCATACACATTTGAATCTTTCTCACATTCTACTCTATTCATTTATCTATCTATAGACATGGCCAACCTAATTTATTATCATTAATAATAAATATCTCCCTATTTTTGCCTAAACAATATATAATCCTAAGCAAGTTATCACCATATTCCAGATAATTCTTTTTCCCTTATTGGAGAGTGTAGACAATAGTTAGATACTAACTATTATTGATAATGCATGCCTTTTCTAGTAGATTCAGAATACCATTAATGATTATTTTCAATTTAAAATCTCTCCCTCGATTCATCCTACACACATTTCACATGTTCATTATTGGGGTGGGGTGGGGATTACCTTAACAATCATATATAAATACAAATTAAGACTAAGGCCATTCATATTAGAATTTAACACTCATCTTGAAAAAATATTGAGAAATCATTTTACACACCTGTAAGGAATTTTACAAATTTTCCAAATATGAAAACCCTCAAAGGAGTAATCTGAAATCCAAGTACAAATATAAGCGCAAGTTCAAATTTACATGTTATTAAATCTTGAAAACCAAAAATTCACATTACATTTGAGTGGAACATAATTGAGAACACACAAATAGGTGGATGAACTACATGTGGTTTGAGGCATATTTAGAGTATTAGGATGTAGAAAAAAATCAATTTATCAGTGGGGAGTGGTTGGGGATGTCCAGTCTATATGCTTTTCCCTTCTATCATGTCAAGTGTATCTAGGGTTTCAAGGAAAAGGAAGATAAAATTAGGATTTATGTATGGGATCGAGGTCAATAAACTACATAGAAATAATCTACACAATAAGGTGTAGTGATATATGGTATAATAAACTATAAAATTATACAAACATAGTACCAAAAGATAATTGGTAGTACCAATTACTACAGGTGTCTAGGATTTTGTTGATACATCTTGGTAGATTTTGAGAGTCTATTTATAGATTTGAGTAGTCATATATCCATTTCAGAGTATTTTAAAAGAATATAAATGAGAAATGAGTAATACAAAATATAATGTCAACTAAATGCCTTATCTCTTACTCATTTATATATTTAGTAATGGAAATAAAACTCTATTTAGCAATTAAGATTTATGTAGTTTGTGCTTTATCTTATATAATATTAATTTCAATAGTTTCAGCCTATTTAGATGTTTTAATCCAAAATAAGTTAAAAGAGACTTTTCTAACATAATTGGGATTCCATAAGGTGACATGATGTGTTGAATATGAACTTTCTAGATTATCTCTTGGATCCATTACTTAATCTCTATTTTAGAATATCGAGTGATTGTATACTAGTCTATTTTGAAAGGGTGTCCTTAGAATCAAGTTGATCGGTTGTGTCATATCAAAGTATAGGGGCACACCAATAGTTGTGATGAATAAATATGTGTAGTCTATTATGATCTAATCCACCTATTTTTAATGTATATTTTTATCTTGTATGGTGGTTTGTGTGGTCACAATGATGTATCGAGTGATCTTTGGCCTTATAAACATTGTAAAATCCTTTCCATTATGACTAATCACATGATTACAATTCATTACATTAACCAAGCCCATTTTATTCTTAGGAGGAACCTCAAGGATCCTATAGGATTTCCTTCTCAATGTTGTGATGACACTGGAGGTCTTGAATTAATAGATTCCATCTAATTTCCATATGTATGGATGGCTAATAAAAACATCACAAACCTCTATGGGTGTGACATAATATAATACCTTCTATTTTAAAGGCTTTATTACATATGAAAGAGGATATTTTTCTCTAACATAAATATATCTGCTTTGTTTTAATGATGTAATGGAGTATGGTTATGGACAAGGGTTTTTTGGGTTCATCCTTCATACAATTTATAAAATAATATTTTTAACTCCCATTATCTATGATAAAGTGAATAAATCCCATTACACCAAATTTGTGAATTAAAAAATATGTTCTTCCTCCTCACATGATGATGTTTTATTCTACATTTTACAGTATTAGAAGAGGGATAAGAATCAATAAATTTCTTACATATTTTAAATGTAATATGAAATAAGTAATCATCCTCATCAAATGATTGTATCAAACTAGGGTCATGTGACTGTCTAAAAAATGTCCTTTTGGAATGTCATGTGTTCGTGTTGTGAGCCATAATCCTGTGGTTCTAAAACCATTTTATAGTCTCCCTTTGTGGGGATTTATCTATGGGGTTTGTAGCAGGAAACCTTGAGTTTTTCCTTTTTTGTGGGGCCTCTATGGTATATTGTCTACTTTCATACTTGGAATTGTATTTATTATTTTATTGTGTCTACTTTATTACAATAAATTTCCCCTTTTATTTGAACTTTTCCTTGTTCTTTGCTTCATACAGGTGGGATATTAAAGATTGTTTGTAACTTAAATGATGTGGATCCTTAGAGGGGATTATTTTTATGATATATGGGAATGATTCTTAGCATTTTATTATATAATTTACCTAAATGAATAATCACTTTATCCCTTTAATTTTTTAGAGCCTCTTTAAGTATACCTTTATTTGGCCTAATGAATTTGTTGTTCATTTTCCTGTGTATGTTTGTAGTCACTTGCATCTATCAAAATGATATTTAGACATGGATATAGATTCTTCAAGCGAAAATTTTGATACCTTGACCTTATTTTATGGGACATGTAGAATCTAACTTGATATAATATCATTGAACCATGATGAGGAGTCGATACAAGTGAAAACACACCAAATGTTAAAAGCTAGTGTTTTATATTAAACCCAAACTATTCTATATTAAATTGACACATATTTTTAAGAATAATAAAATTTATTGAAATATAATAAGATAGTTTCTAAAACTAATGCAAATTCTATTGAATAGATATTAAATATAAATTTTAAATTATAACATGGTGGACCCTTCTCTTATACTAAAAAAAACTAATAAGAGAAAACTTCTTTAAATATTAGTAAAACTAATAACATCCATTTAACATGTATGGACTTGAAAATAAGAGTTTTATTTATAGCTAAATAAAACTATAATACCCATTCATATTGTATAGGCTTGCGAAGAGAACAATTCCTAAGAATAATAAATCTACTATATGAAGAAATACTAATAATAACTAATCAGGTTGGGCCACCAATAGGGGATAACTATTCTAGGTATTATCTATTTTTATTATAATATTTTTCTATAAAGCTTGACCCAATATAAGCACATTTACCAAACTATATATCCGTGATGAAGATATTAAAACTCTAAAGGCCTCTAAAATTATAATTTTTGTTGTACAAAAGTTTCTTGAATTTTTTAGTTTTTATGAAACTAAACCATGACTCTTATATAATTTTATAGAGTTATTATTGAGATAATTAACTATCTTGAATTTATTTTAGTTTCTTCCCATATATATTATGGTTCATACTTTCATCATATATTTAACCAACCATCTTAAATGGTGTACCAATACTATGTCAAATAGTCATCAACTAACATTTAATTATGACACTATTTAGGGGAAGAGGACTAGTAGTTGGGAACCCTAACTCTAGGGTCCAAAATATTGCATATTCTGCCAAATCACACTCTATAAATTTGGATTTATATAGTTTAAAAAATTTTAAGTTTGAAAATGTCATTTTAGAGGGATATTTATGCTCTGAGAAGTTGTAATATGATTGTTTTTAGAAACATGTCAATTTTAAGGCATATTTTTGGTCTGACCAGTTGTTGGGATAAAAGGGACCAATAATAAATTTATATTGAACATATTATTTTATTTTTGGGTTATAATTTTGGCATGCAATCCACATATTTAAATACATATGGGTTATTATTATGAAATAATGTGCCATGCTATAAGATGCCTGGCTCATTAATGTGTAAGCCAATGCCATTTTATAGATGGCTAAGTGGGATTCTCTCAATCAATGTGGCAAGTCATTTTCACCATGTATGCCACCAACTACCATATCTCCCCACCTTTTTGTGTACCTCTTCCCTCAAAATGAATGGAACTTTCTCAAAAGTTCTCAACCATACTACATTATGTAGAGAAATTTAAGTCGGTCGAATGAAGGGATGAAAGCATATACATAGGTGTGTTTCCTATAAATAAACCTAAAACAATGTTTTTTTATGTTATTGCATGGATATTATTATTATTATTATTATTATTATTATTATTATTATTATTATTATTATTATTATTATTATTATTATTATTATTATGTTCATATTTTTTGTTGTTTGCCTTCTATATTCCTCGATTTATTTGTATGCCATTTTTGGCCATGGTCTATTTTATGTGCATTCACATCTAAGTAAATGTTTACTGGTATGCTAGTGGACTAACATAGATATTATTATTATTATTATTTTCATTAACTCTACTGTGTTATTTATATATGAAACATATTTATTTCAAGTTGAACTTAGGATGGAAAATGTGTGGTTCATTACTATGGAAGTTGTCACCATTTTACACATGGCTTGAGGGGATTTTCTCCATTACTTTGGAAAGTTAATACTACCTTGAGGAACACCAAAAAATGCTTATAGTTATTAATATTTTCACATGATTATTTTGCTTATTGTGCCTTATACATTTCTCATTTTTTTGGCATGTTTTCTTTGTTCATGTTTTTTTTACATGCATTCACATTTGATTAAATGTTTACTAGTATGTTAATAGAGTGATGGAACCTTACAAAAATATTTGTATCTCTCCTAGCATTATTGTGGAAATTTTCCCCTCAAATGACCATGTAACCTACCTGATAGTTCTTGACCATGCAATGTTTCATAGAAGAATTTTTGTCAGTAGAATGGATGATGAAAACTATTATTATTGTATTTTATTTATTTATGGTTTTTCCTCGTGCCTTCACCATTTTATGCATATCTTATTATAATTTCCTCCACTAATGTTGCAAGTTATTATTTCACTATGCACCATCATCAAACATCTCTCGCTACCTTTTCATGTAATTCCTCCCCCCAATGTCCATGGAACCTACCACTGCCAACCTATTTTAAGTTAGATGGGAATGAAAGTTATGGGTAAATTTTCCATTGCTGGGTAGCTCCTACCCCAAATAGCTATCAAACCTACCTAAAAGCTATGTTTTTTTACATTCCTTTACATTTAACTATACATTTATTGGTACGCTAATAGAATGATGAAAGGATATGTTAAGGTGTGTTTCATGTAACTAAACCCACATGTGTGTTATTTTTTCATTTCACATACCTATTACTATTATTTTGCCTTACATGTGCATGTCATGTTTGCATGTTTTGCATTTGATTCAATGTTACTATATCTTCCATAGCAGCCACCAAGGTATTCAGTCACATATAAAAAATTGTTATTGTTTCGGTATAAATCAGTATAGTTTTTTATATTCTATGGCCATGTTTGGAAGACACTTGTCCCATTAATAGAAATTGCAGTTTCATGTTGGAAGGATAGAACATTACACATAAATAAACCCACATCAATGGACTCTTTTCATTCCCATATAACTACCTTTTTATTATTATTTTAATGAAAGGCTTATATGTTTTCTAAATTCATGTTGTTGTGTGCTTCATGTCTTTGTGCATGAATAGAAATCAAGTCATTGTGTGCCTTATAATAATTTTATTTCCCTGCACTACATGTATTTTAAGACATACACTTTAATGGTAAGTGTATGGAATCGCTCATTTTTGAATTTCTATCAAAATCAATGTTTCTATTCACATAATAAATATATGTAGAGGAAGGGGATTAGTAGTTGGGATCCCAAACTTCAGGGTCTCACATCATTCATATTATGCCACCTCATACTTTAAAAATTTGAATTTAGATAGTTTAAACTTTGTAAATTCTAAATAGGTCATTCAGGAGGCAAATATATGTTGTGGGAAGTCACAACCACAACCTCAAATATTGGACGATATCCACTATTTTGTTCCCTTCCCCTCTGTGGATGAAAGCCATGTTATTTTTAAATTACCAAATAGTTTAAGCCCTAATTTTTTTCATTTATATTTTCCTAACTAAAAAAATTATATTATACAATGACTGGACAAGCAACCAAAAGGGTTATTGATACGTCCTTCTACAAATGTGGTGGCCTCAACTAATAATGTGGACTTAAACTTCATAGTTTAAAATTTTGACCATTACTAATCTTTAAACTAACACATTATTTTATCATTAAATTATAATTTTGTGATATAAGGCACATACAAAAATTAATATGGGTCATTAGTATAAAATAGAGGGCCATGCTGAAATATAAGTGTGTCCACAAGAGTGAATATTTATTGGTAAGTGGATGTAATCTTTAAAGGTTTCCATTCTCATATTAGTAAATTTTGTTATATTCATATCCAAATTAATAGTTTCATTAACACACTAGTAAATTTTGACTTAGATGTATCACATAAAGTCTTTATGTGGATTCAAGTTGTTATGTTTTCTATATGTCGTTATTAAATTAGTAAACATTTTATGGTATGTGGATAGAAACCATGAAATTTATTTATGTGTTACTATGATTTGTTAATTTTGTGTTATTTGCTAACATGTTAAAAATTACATATATTATTTTCCATAAGTGGATATGTTTTAAACTCACATTGATGGGAGAGTTAACATTTACTATAATGTGGATAAAAGCCCTAAAGGTTTTCATTCACGCACTAGTAAATGTTATTGCATTTATATATCAATATATGTTTTACACTCACATTGATGGTAGAGTTAACATTTACTATAATGTGGATAAAAACCCCTCAAGGTTTTGACTCATATACCAGAAAAATTTATTGTCTTTGTATAACAATTATTATTTTCATTAACATAACAATAAATTTATTATCTTTGTCTAAAAAATATGGTTTTCATTAAGATACCAATAATTGTTATTAATATGGGTCATTAACATACAATGGAGAGTCATTTACTAGTATGTGGATGGAAGCTTTGAAGGTTTTGATTCAAAATCCATTAAATGATAATGTATTTCTATCAAAAATAATAATTACATTAACATATCACTAAATGTTGATTTAAATGTATCAAACCAAATCCTATTGTGAAATATTATTAGTGTTATGAATATGTTCCTGTGATATTCACTCACTTTTTCCATTATGTTGTTATCTTATTATTATGTTGTTATATTTTATATATGTTTTATGACATGTTGTTGATAGTTTTATCATTATATTATAAATGTTACTAATATAATTTTCATTCTATTTTCCATTACTATATCTATAAATTCTTATTTTTTTTATAGATATTGAATTGTTGATGAGGTGAATGTTTGATGGGCTACTCAATGTTCAATTTTTTTTACATATATTATGTTTCTTGACACAATTTTTATGTTTACAGAGATTTACTTTTTTCTCATTGTGTTTCTTAACATAATATATATTTGTGAAGTTTAGAAGGCTCATATAATTTATTTTTCAAGTTTGTAATGCACAACCTTATATTGATTTTATTATTAATATGTGTTGTTGAGGTTTGTTTTATGTGGGTGATTTTGACATATTTAAAATCAAAGAGTAGAGAAAAAAATGAGGTATTCGCTTCTAAGTGATTTTTTAAAACATTCATTAAGCTTATGATCCATTTTCAGCATGTATGGTATATATAAAATAAAATGAATTACATTACATGATGAAGCTGAATAAAATTACTTTCATTGTACTTCATAAACTTTTGTACATTAGGTATCAAACTAAATACATTTTATTTTATTTAAAATTTATTGATGTTCCCTTTTGATTGAGGCCAAGATTTGGTGCTCCATCCTTCAACCATTCTAATTGATTTTTTTATGTAGGTAAAATTAAACTATCTTGGTTGAAACATAATGTTGCATTTGCAGCCTATTGAGATAATTTATAAATTTGCATTTAAATTTGTTATTTGACCTACAACACCTTCAACATTTGTAGTGGTTGCTCTTCTTAGTTAACATCCTCCTCAAAAAATTCAAGAAATTTAACTCCTTTATTCCTCACTATTGCATCAAAGGTGGTAAACTTGATATGTGAACTTCATTACCATATCATTCCCAATTTCCTCATCTCTTATATCATGCATTTTATTTTGTTCCTTTTCTTTTCCTTGGATGTATATTCTCTAACCACATCTTTTCATTTTTGATTCCATTTATAATTTCTTAATGTCTCCCTTTGATTGAGGCTAATATATTTTGATCCCTCCCTCAACCATTCTACTTAGATTTATTTTATTATTATAGTGGGTCACTCTTCTTCTTATACCTCTTCATCAACAACTTTAGAAAATTTTACTTTTCTATTTTTCATTGTTGAATGTGGTTGTCTTCTAAAAAACTATGACTTCTTCTTTACATTCCTCATTGTGAATTATAAAAATCAACAACCTATATAAGTAATTGAAAATAGAATGGAAAACATATCAACACTAGGTATGGGAAAAAATATTTGTAAAGTTGAAAATGTGAATGAATAAGCCAACAACATGATATCACATCCCTGTATGTTATGTAAAATAACATTATTTAATAGAAGGATTTTTTCTGATACATCAGAGTATATATTTAATACAGTATGTAAATAAAATTATTAATTTTGATATAAATAGAATAACATTTACTAGTATGCGAATGGAAATAGTCATGGCTTCCATCCATGTACTAGTAAATAATTAGTGTTATAGACACTTGTATTTCAACATGGCCATTTTTTAATATTAATGACCCATATTAATTTCATTTTATGCCTTACTAGTCAACATTGTAAGCCAATGAAATCATAAAATAATTTGGTTTGATATAAAAATAATTGCATTCCCATATATGTGAATGAAAACTTTAATAGTGATATAATAAAGAAATTAACTTTTAATGCTATGTGAATGAAATAATTCATGGATTCCATCCACATACTAGTAAAAATTAAGTCTTTCATATACATAATAATTTGGTTTAATAAAAAGACAATAACATTTAGTGGTATGTGAATGAAAACTTTTAGTGCTTCCACTAAAATACCAGTAGGTATTGAGTCAGATGTGAATAAAACCATGGATTTAGGCATGGGAAACATTTCATCCCTTCAAAATGGTGAATGGGTTGAATATGGCATGCATGACCGAATTAACATGCTACATAAATGGAAAAAATGACTAGTAATTATTTATGGGCTTGTGGTATGTACTGGTGTGAACATTTTATTGTTGACTAGGAGTAATACAATTCACCCTATATTAAAGGAGTTTGTAAATAATATACACTACTATAAGGTGGATTTGAATGTTCCTAGTAGTGAATGAAAAATTAATGTCTGTTTATCAATATAATGATGATTATTTAGTCTTCTAATCAATGTTGTATAGGGAAATATAAATATGATACATATATGAATCACATAACACCATGATTTATAAAAACCTCATGTGATTCCATTAAAATACTAGTAAAACTAGAGTGAGATGGAATTGAAAAGAGGCCAATAATGCAGGTTCAGCTGTGGGTAACATTTCATCCCTCCAAAATGGAACTTCCTTGCATATTAATGATACAAACATATTCCAACATGCACTATAATTTAATAAACAATATTGAGTGATATAAAAACAATAACATTTACTAATTTTTAACAATAATTTCCATCTCTATTTTTTACCATCAGAAAATTTTGTGAAATAATTCAGGTTTGAAAATTTTTAGGTAGGATCCATGGCCATTTAAGGGGAGGAGTTACATGAAAATTTAGGGAGAGATATTTTTTGGTGTAATTTTTCTATCACTCCATTAACATACTAGTAAAATTTTACTCAGATGTGAAGGCACACACAAAAAAGGAATATATAAGACATGCAATAGAAAATAAAAAAAAAGAAGGCATAGTAAGCATAAAAACCATCCAAAAATATAAATAACCAAAGACATTGACCAATGGTACGTAAGGCAAAATGAACTTGTCATAGTAATAAATAAAAACCCATCTTACCATGTGGAAAATGGTGGTGGCTTCCACATTAATGAGCTAGGCATTTTACATCTTGAGTTAAATTTAACATAAATATCTCACAAATATAAATAACATAACAGAGTGAATCAAAAATATATGAACAATAATTATGTCAATCTATTAACATACCTGTAAATGTTTAGTCAAATGTGAATGCATGAAATAAAATTCATGAAAAAATAAGGCATGCAAAAAATTGAGGAACATAGAAAGAATGCAATAAAAAACATGAACACAAAAGGCCCAATAACAATAAAAACCATGCAAAAACATAAAAAAAATAGCATGGATTCAATTAGAAGAAACATACATGCATGTGACCTTTCATCCCTCCATTCTACCTACTGAAATTCCTCTATGTAATGCCTAATGGTCGATAAGTTTGTTGGTTTTCAATTTTTGTCATTTATAGATATATTGTATGTCAACAACATAATTTGAATTTTGAATGGTCTATGAATGGTGAGGCTTAGATATTGTATTTTCATTCATTTTTGTAGGTGAGGCATATTAAAGGAGGTAGGTGGAATCAGATATTGGAGCTAAATACTTGAATTTTGAATAGAATAGGATATAATAAAATATAAGTGGATCAATTAGAATATTATATATCCCCAAATGTTTTATATTTTGTCTTATGTAACTTACAATAAAAACTTCTAAATTAAATTTTTGGGACTAAATTTTTGAATGAATTTATAAAAAATAAAAAAAATAAAAAAAATTGCACCTTTAAATATTAACAAAAGATGTAACTTTTTTTAAAGTATATTTAATTGTGAAAAAAATGTTCATAACTAAAATGAATATGATATTCATTTTTGTTAAATTATGTTTATATATAAAAGTGCAAATCTATTTTAAATATATACCTTCAATTTTATATGAAAATTTTTATTTACGATATTATTTATTTAAATAATAAAAATACTTTTATAAAAATATTTAACTTTTATAAAAAATATACAATCATAATACATAATCAAATAAATCTTAATATATTATAAATTAAAAAAAGTCACAACTACAAGCATAACCATTAAATCCTGTTTAACTATAGATCCTCTTCTTTTAACCATGATGGTTCTCTTTTAATTTTTTCCAATATATTAAAACTCACCTTTTAAAGCAACCCTCCATGTTACATTTAACCACCCGTCTTAAGCAATGCATGTCATTAATTAATATCATATTTGATGATTGACAGAACAAATTGGATAAATTTCAAATACATCAGCACCATTCTTAACATAATGCTTACATATTACTATAGAACGGAAACTCCCAAGCACCAGTAAACTATATTATAATGGAAAAGAGAAAAACGAATATATTACCAAACTTTGCACGTCAAAATCATGCTTCTTAGATTATCTTAAAACTTACCAAGGGAACTATAAGCTAAAATTGTTGCTTTCTGTCTTTTCTCCAGCTCACCTTAGAATTGCCCTCGGTTGTGTTACGGTCAGTATTGAATATAACGAAGGTGGCTCAGCTTGTTACCCATGGTTTTTTCTCTTATCTTTATCGACATTTGGACAGGCAAGGGATAAAATATGCATGAACAGTAAAAAAACGAGGAGGTGCGTACATTATATAAGACTAAGCCTGCGTAAAGAAGACAAGTTGGATCTAATATCATTCCTTCATATTCTTGTCGTTGGCCATGAATAAGATTCTTTTGGTGCTCACATCACAGGCCTGAGCCTGTTCAAGCGCCAAAGAGAGGCGTTGTCCTCCATGCAGCGTACGAAATCAATAATTTTTTTATGCAGTTATTTCGACTGTGATTTGATATATTTTTTCTTCCACATTTAGTTTTTATTACAAGAAGAGCTTGCCAAAATAAATAAAATAAATGTTTGTAACATGATCAAGATGAGGAAGAGGTTCAATTTCACCTAATAAAAAGTTAAACATGAAATTCAAAAAATAATTAAAAGAAAAAAGTATGAAAACCTATCTATAATTTCAATGGCTAGCTATGTTTTCAAAAGGTGAGACTCAATCAATTCATCTATATCTTGTTTATTAGGACTATATACAACATCTATGAATGTTGCCAGAGTAAGTCAACAAGTCTGCCAGTTATTGGATCATGTTTTAGCCTTACCAAAATAAAGGAAATAAATGTTTGTAACATGATCAAAATGAGAGAGAGGTTGAAATCAATAATGTATATTTTTTACTTATCCTTTATGTCTCCAAAATATGGTTCTCCAGGACTCTTTTAGTGTAGTACATATAGTATGGTCATTTGCCCAGTTATAATATGAAATCTCAACTTGTGAATAAGCTCAAAGAAGAGAATAGGCCATAGTCTTAAGTTGATTTAACAGTAGGTCATCTCATTCAAATCTTTACCAAACTACAAATAATGCATTTTTTGTCTTTATTTTTGTCCATACAGTGTAACATTGCACTATGTACTTGTAATAAGACTAATCTAACTTTACAATTATAATTCTAGATAGAAATGACCACTATTGTTGGCATGATTCATTTAAATCCACATAAATCCAGTTGTAGGTGGAGGTAGTAACTAAATAATTATCAATATCCATGTGGACATCTCTAAATTTTTACCTCCTCTAGATTTGTTTTATAGAGAACACTTGATATAATTTTATTCTTTTATTCGATTGACTACATTGTTGGAAGCACTAAAAATAATCCATGACTCATTGGGGAAATTTGACTATTAATATGTCTTTGATAATGGTAAATGATTTTTATCGGGCCTAAAAAAAATAGAATTAAGGGTTTTCACAAGGCCCTAATAAAAACACCAGGGGATCTTACACTACAATGTTTGATGTGTTTTTTTGGTACCTGACCAGAGGGTTTATTACACCACGCAATGAAAGCATTCCCCCCATGTCATTCAGAGTATAGATCCATGATTTTGAATCTTGAACAAAGAATATAATAAATTTTACTTCTAAATTCCTGTATGTTTGGCTTGGACATGTCTTTATTATTGTGCAAACAGAAATGACAAATGATTTTGCATATAAATCCTAATTTTTTAAGGGGCCTCTATCATTTTATTTTATGAGAGCTGATCCCTATTTTTAATTTTTGTAAAAATTAAATATCTTTACAAGGATTTTGAAAGACCACAATAATTTTCAATTGTAATCTAAATAAAACAACCCACCACCAGCTCTACTCTCTGCCTAATAGACTCTCATAGGGACTTGGTGCTAGTACCCTTATTGGTATTGGAAAGTGACTTGATTAAATATATTAAAATACTTAAACAGACATTGTATGAGATAATATTAGTCAAATTTATATATTTACTAAATCCCTTCCATTAAAAAAAAAGATCTTGGGTGATTAGGGATTGATTTTTATTAAGTCAAAATCAAAGAATTTAAATAAATCATTATGATTTAATATTATTATCTAGTTTGACTTGGAGGAAGATGTTGATTAGGGTTTATGTATGCTTGGGAGACACCAATGGAACTATTTGGGGGCCAAGGAGCTTCGTGGTAGTTGGGGGGAAGATTTGGATGCCTATATGGTCACCTCTTTACACCTTGAGCCAAGCCAAGTGATGGGAGAGTGAATTTGATTACATTTTGCTAATAGGTCATGTGCATTCAGTATGCTTCCAAATTTTACCTACATATATGACATGGAATATTATATTTATTTCTTAATTTTAGTTACTGGTTTGTTGCATGTCCATACCCTTTTGTAATCTCTCATTTCCCCACAAATTGGGAAGAGGCACAAGTAATTTAGGTCACATTTTTTAAGGCAACTCACCTTATTCCTACTCTAGATTTTAACATCTTAATGAAATAATAATATGGGAAATTAATGGTGGACCTAGTTATAATAAAGGCCTACATATGCATATATGAGCCTCTATTGTATACAAGTTGAATGCTTAAATGAGGGTTTTATTGGATTTTGCATTTTGTTGCATTTTTGAGTTCTAAGAGTGTACGACTATCTTAGAGTATGGCCCAATCTTGAAGAGAAATGTGGCATGATGTCAGGGTTACAAATCCCATAGTCCCAAACCTATCAAATGTGTAAGTCTTGGCATCAATACTCGAAGGCCCTTTAAAATAAACTTGAGATAACCTTGAAGGTACTACAAGTCCCTTCAAGGTATGTTCTATGAGATGCCTCCAAGGGCCTTACGAGATATAATGAGGGGACTTGTAATACCTTCAAAGTATCACCTAGAAGATACCTTGAAGGGACTTGTATCTCCTAGGAGATACTTTGAAGGTATTATAAGGACCCTAGGAGATATCTTGAAGGTACTACAAGTCCCTTAAAGGTATCTTCTAAGAGATAACTTGAAGGTATTACAAGGGGTGTCGAGGAGATACCTTGAAGTTATTACAAATATATTCAATGAGATAAATTGAAGGTATTACATGGACCTAAGGTATCTCCTTCAAGATAGTCATTTATTAATTTTAATTACTAGTTCATTGGATGTTCATACCCTTTTATAAGCTCTCATTTCACCACAAAATAAAAAGAGGCAGAGGTAAGCTAGGGAACATTTTTTAAGGCAAGTCACCTTATTCATACTCTAGATTTTAACATCTTAATGAAATAAAAATATGGGAAATTAATATTGGAATTTGTTATAATAAAGTCCTATATATGCATATACAAGCCTCTATTGTATACAAGTTGAATGTTTAAATGAGGTTTTTGTTGGATTTTGCATTTTGATACATTTTTGAGTTTTAGGAGTATATGATTATGCTAGAGTATGGCCCAATCTTGAAGAAAAATGTGGCATGATGTCAGGCTTGCTAATCACATAGTCTTAGACCTATCAAATGCGTTATTATTTGTGTCACTGATCCAAGGCCCTTCAAAATAACCTTGAAGGTACTAAAAGGCTAGGATATACCTTGAAGGGCCTTGTAAGTCCTTCAAGGGTACCTTGAAGGTATCTCCAAGGAGATACCTTAAAGACATTATAATTACCTTCAAGGTATCTCTTACAAAATGCCTTGAAGGGATTTAGGAGATACCTTGAAGGTACTACAAGTCCCTTCATGGTATCTCCTAGGCAATACCTTGAAGGGACTTGTAGTACCTTCAAGGTATCTCCTAGGAGATACCTTGAAGGTACTACAAAGAACTTAAGGTTATATCCTAGGTGATATCTTGAAGGTATTACAAGGGATTTCAAGGAGATACCTTCAAGGTATCTTTTAAGAGATACCTTGATGTTATTACAAAGCTATTCGAGGAGATATATTGAATGTATTATGTGGACCTAAGGTATCTCTTTCAAGTTATATCCTACAAGATACTTTAAAGGTATTATGAGGTTCTTCTAGGAGATACCTTCAAGGTATTTTCAATGAGATACCTTCAATTTATTACAAGGACCTTCGATGAAATACCTTGAATGAAAATGTTAAATTCCCAATAGAATCAACTCTGCAAGCCTTGAGAGATGGCAGTCCTATCCATATGGATGCTCGTCCATTTATACTTAATGAAATGTCTAGAGATACCTTGAAGGTATTACGAGGAATATAAGGGTTATCTGAGGTGATATCTTCAAGGTATTACAAGGGATTTTGAGGAGATACCTTTAATATGTCTTTTAAGAGATACCTTGAATTTATTACAAAGATATATAAGGAGATACATTGAAGGTATTATGTGGACCTAAGGTATCTCCTTCAAGTTATATCCTATGAGATACTTTGAAGGTATTACAAGGTCCTTGTAGGAGATACCTTCAAGGTATCTTCAATGATATACCTTCCATTTATTACAAGGACCTTTCATGAAATACCTTGAAGGCAAATGGTAAATGGCCAATAGAATCAAATTTACAAGCCTTGAGAGATGGCAGTCCTATCCATATGGATGTTGGTTCATTTCTACTTAATGAAATGTTTGGAGATACCTTGAAGGTATTACAAGGACCTTAAGGGTATATCCTAGGTGATATCTTGAAGGTATTACAAGGGATTTTGAGGAGATACCTTTAAGGTATCTTCTAAGAGATACCTTGAAGTTATTACAAAGATATTCAAGGAGATACATTGAAGGCATTGTGTGGACCAAAGGTATCTCCTTCAAGTTATCTCTTATGAGATACTATGAAGGTATTACGAGGGCCCTTCTAGGAGATACCTTCAAGATATATACAATGAGATACCTTCAAGTTATTACAAGGACTTTTGATGAAATACCTTAAAGGAAAATGGTAAATTCCCAATAGAATAAACTCTACAACCCTTGAGAGATAGCAGTCCTATCTATATAGATGCTGGTCCATTTATACTAAATGAAATATCTGACAAGACATCATTAAATTATTGTGTTTTGGAGATCCTACATGATTGGTATAGCATCTAGGAGTTTGATTGTGTTTTTATTTCCACCCACACCAATGTTAAGAGACCCCTTATCTATTGTTTGTCCTACTTGTGCTTATTAATTTCTTTATTAGAGCTTTAAATTTCTGGAAACTTCTTTTTTGATATACATCTAGTTTCCTATAACTTCTCATAAGTTACATGTAATAGTTATGTAATATGTTCGTAAACTTGTGTATGGATGTTTCCTTGTAATGGAAGAGTTTTAATTTGTTATGGATATTAATATGCATATATTTGAGTTTTTTAAATCTATATGAGATGCATTATTACTATTAGTTATCATAATTTTATATGTATTTTGGTTTCACATTTAAATCATTTAGCTTATGTAGATGATTTCAATGGGTGTCAGTAAGTTTAATTGGTTTTTGATAATTTTTGTGTTTTAATGTAAAAAATGCATCTATAAATTTAATATATTTATCATGAATTACTTTTTATTTGTAATTCTAGTTGTTATGTTCACTAAAGGATAAAATCAAGAACTCTTGATGATAGAAAATTTTTATCATTCAAAGAAGTAGGTACTTTACACTTTACATTTGGGAAGAAAGAGGTTCATATATTATTTACCTTTTTTCAAAAATCTATTTGTTACAATTTTCAAAAGATACCCTAGGTGATATCTTGAAGGTATTACAAGGGATTTTGAGGAGATACCTTTAAGGTATCTTCTAAGAGATACCTCGAAGTTATTACAAAGATATTCAAGGAGATACATTGAAGGCATTGTGTGGACCGAAGGTATCTCCTTCAAGTTAGCTCTTATGAGATACTATGAAGGTATTATGAGGGCCCTTCTAGGAGATACCTTCAATGAGATACCTTCAAGTTATTACAAGGACTTTTGATGAAATACCTTAAAGGAAAATGGTAAATGCCCAATAGAATAAACTCTACAACCCTTGAGAGATAGCAGTCCTATCTATATAGATGCTGGTCCATTTATACTAAATGAAATATCTGACAAGACATCATTAAATTATTGTGTTTTGGAGATCCTCCATGATTGGTATAGCATCTAGGAGTTTGATTGTGTTTTTATTTCCACCCACACCAATGTTAAGAGACCCCTTATCTATTGTTTGTCCTACTTGTGCTTATTAATTTCTTTATTAGAGCTTTAAATTTCCCGACACTTCTTTTTTGATATACATCTAGTTTCCTATAACTTCTCATAAGTTACATGTAATAGTTATGTAATATGTTCGTAAACTTGTGTATGGATGTTTCCTTGTAATGGAAGAGTTTTATTTTGTTATGGATATTAATCTGCATATATTTGAGTTTTTTAAATCTATATGAGATGCATTATTACTATTAGTTATCATAATTTTATATGTATTTTGGTTTCACATTTAAATCATTTAGCTTATGTAGATGATTTCAATGGGTGTCAGTAAGATTAATTGGTTTTTGATAATTTCTGTGTTTTAATGTAAAAAATGCATCTATAAATTTAATATATTTATCATGAATTACTTTTTATCTGTAATTCTAGTTGTTATGTTCACTAAAGGATAAAATCAAGAACTCTTGATGATAGAAAATTTGTATCATTCAAAGAAGTAGGTACTTTACACTTTACATTTGGCAAGAAAGAGGTTCATATATTATTTACCTTTTTTAAAAAATCTATTTGTTACAATTTTGAAAAGATAGGGTAAGCCATGGTAATTTATATAGTTTTCTTGAGGATTGCTAAGTTTCCTTAAAATTGTATATGCATATAATTTAATAATTCAATAGTAGTTGATTTGAAAATATGTAAACATTGACATCTATGAACTATATGTTTTGTAATTTTTCATTGTTATTCTTCCCACTTTTAGATTGATACTTCTTAAAAAAAATCAATTAGTTGAATCACACATTACTTCAATGAAGTTAATGGCATAGTGGGTCTCAATAGATAGAACTCTCTCACCATTCCATCACACACATATAAATCTGACACCTCTTTTCTCATAATCATGAACATGTTATCTTTGTTAGGCCACTTTCATAGAAACATTATGCTCAATTTTGACCATCAAATAGGAAGAAGATGTAATGTGCAAGAAAATATAGTTATTGTCTTCTTATTAATAATGTATTCATTCCTTAGATTAGCCTCCAAGCATTGGATTTATCTTTCATGCATGATGTGTTTAGTATTGCAAGGCTTGGCGTGGGCATGAACCCATATGTGCATACTTGGTATGCACATATGAGTTGATACCATGCTAGGGTTTGAGCACCTATGTATTGGTTATTTTTATTACATCCTCTCCTAAATTGGTTATTATGCATATGGAAATTGTAGTTTCAATGGTTAAATTATTCATTATTTGCATACTATTGAAGTCCTTGTCATTTTTGTACCACTGTACATATGTCTTGAATTTTGGTTTTGTGCATTATTTAGTTGGGTTTGATTACCCAAATAAATAATTCTCCACTCTCTTGATTTTTGAAATAATTAATGGCTAACATGTAGTTTTATATTCTGTTTTATATCTTGTTTATGGAGAAAAGCAATTATGTGTTTTTTAAAATTGAATTGCTGCTTTTTTATTTTTATATTTCATGAGTAAAACATTTTATAGTATGCTAAGAAGTTTCTATACCTAAAACTACATGAATATAAAATATGTTTTTTATGAAACATTATTTCATTCTTTATATCCTCATGATGATTTTTGGTAAACATTGTGTGACTGATAGTAGTTGTAAATTCATCTTCTCCTTGCTTGGGTTTGTTCATGGAGTTAAGGATATTGTATTATATCACAAGGGTAATTTTATACTAATGTGACATATTTATTATGATAATATTATGATGAAAATGAGTTTGTACTTATATGTCTATTATGTACCATTTATCACGATGGTCACTGACCTTTCAATATCATTTAATTTATGACTTGTAGTGAAGAAACACTATTCAATTTATTATATAATGAATATGAGAAAGAGAGACATCTTGGTTATGATATAATTTTATGTCTTAAATGTTGTTTAGTTGCATTATATTCCATGCCTAATTATTTTTAACCTACTCAAAACAACATTAGTTGATTTGGAAATCTATTCTTGTTTATTGCTTAATATGAGAATATACATTGCCAACATTAGCTGACCCCCTTTATCACTACAGAGTGTAGGAAATGAATTCTTGAGTATCATGCTATGGGGGATACTCTGAAAGGAGTTTTAATTATGTTTCCTCTCTTGGATCAATTTTCTTGTATTATTTTGTTGTAGCATATCTCTCTCTATTTGTATCCGTGAATGTATTGCTTTATGATTGATCCTTAATATGTATTTTGATTATCTGTAGCTATTATAGAATCTTGTATTACTATAAGGTTTGTATATTGGCTGAAAATGCATTATGTACAACCATATGTTTGAATTTAGGTTGCACTCTCTTAGTATAAAATTATGCTTCTCTTGTTATTTTCATTTGATGAAGATTGCCACTATAGTTGGCAGTGGTTTCTTTCATGAATGTTGGATTTGTTTGATTTATGTATGTTTGTATTATTTCTTTTGAACCTTAATCCAATTATTATATTGAAGTAATATTATTTTAGAATGGAAAGTAATTCCTTACTTAAACATTGCTATATGAATGTATACACTAATGCTGAGCTAGTGTATGAAGTTGGGTGATTCTTCAATGTCTAGAAATTCTCTGTCACTAAACTTGAAATGTTTTCTCTTACATGAAATGGCCTATCACAAGAGGAAACAAGTCAAACTATAAGTAGTTTCTTGTTAAGGAAACTATTGTATAAGGTTATTTGGGTCTTTGGCAATCACATCTTCCTTGTAGTGAACCTTGTCTTAGCATAATAACATGTGAAGTTCTTCATCTTGATTGTTTTAAGCAATAATTATTAAAAGAGTGATTTTTTTAAGTCTTCACTCACCCTAATCTAAGTCGGGAAAAGCTGAGATTAGTCTTTATTAGATATAAATTTTAGGATGAGGTGAAATTTTGCATTCCGTATAGGAGCAATACATAACTTTAGTGAATAGAGATCTGAAAATAATTTTAAGCATAGTTACCATGTTCAAAAAGTTTGGGATTTTATAAAAAGTTTGGTTTGGTAAGTTCAGTTCAATTCTTAAAATTTTATATAATATATATATATATATATATAATAAATATATAAAACATATTAAATCTAATATTTTCAAATAATAATATTAAATATATTATATTATATTAATATTTTAGAATTTATACATATTAATGTTTTATAAATTATAATATATAACTATAAAATTATAAATATATTTAATATAATATTATATTTTCAAATGCTAATATAATTATAAATATATTATATTATATTAAGATTTTATAAACTATATATATTAATATTTTATAAATTATAATATATAACTATAAAATCATATAATAATATTATATTAATATTTTATAAACTATATATATTAATATTTTATAAATTATAATATATAATTAAAACTATATAATAAAACTATGTTAATATTTTATAAACTATATATATTAATCTTGTATAAATTATCATATATAACTATAAAATTATAAGTATACTATATAATATTATATTAATATTTTATAAATTATAAACTATCTATTTCCATAAAATGCATATGTGGGGAAAATCTTAATAAATCTCAAAATATTAATACAAGATAATGTGGCATGCCCACATTAAAATTTTAAACCATAAAGTGATAACCCTAATATGCTAACGACACTAGATAATTTACCAACATGTATTGATTCACGGTGGACCAAAGAACAAATGTGTTTTTGTAGACAAATTTAAAATCTTTGATGAGTTTAGAAGTTAGCAAAATTATTTCCCATGATAACATCGAACAACCAATAGGGAGAGAAGAATATTTTATAATTTGTTATTTTCGTTTTAGGTTGTCTTCTTTCATGCACTTTGTTTTCTCTATTTTCTTTCATGACGAAAAAACTTACAGTATAAAAATAGAGAAAAGCTCGAAGCCCTTTTAATACTTTGAACAATGAAGCCCAAGTGGATTTTGTATTTATTACATTCCTCATTTTATGAGTTATCTTCTAATTGCTTACGTTATACATTTCCATTTGCTCATTTTTTGCTTTTCCTTCTGCCCACGTTTAGGGTTATAAAAAAATGACAAACTAAATTTGACCAAATTTGTTTGGTTAGGTAGGAAATATCAGTTCAAGCCGAACCTGAAGTAGGTTTAAATTAATATGGTAACTATGATTCTAAGTATTAATCAGTATAAATATTGGTAGTGAATATAGGAAAGACATTCTTACATTTAGATTATGTGTGTGGTTTTGATTGAATAATAGTAAATTAAACATGATAAAATGTGACTTGGATGTAGTTAATTTATTATTGCTTTAATAAAGGAAATGCAAATTAATCATTATAAATTCATTCATTGTATCTATAAGGGTTAGTAATTTTGGATAGAGGGTTAAGACTTTTTATCTTTAAAAGCTTAAGAAGCCAAAACGATAATCTGACATTCGATAGTTGGTTGAGAAACTTTATGTTGAGTGGGATTCCTTTTGTCACTATTAATCAAGTCTAACAAATTTCTCCCCAAATCTGAACAAAATTTTCCATTAATTGTTTAGTTGTTTTTTATCATGAATTTTTTTTATGGGGAATCATTCTTGTTAGAATGGAATATTCTAGTGAAGACACTGAGACTCTTTTGAGTGTTGTTTACTATTTCAAACGATGAATTAAGGATATTAATTATAATCACTTTCTCTAAATCTCTTAATCCCTCTTAAATATTACAAATGTTACTTCAAAAAAAAAATTTACTTCACCTTATATATAATGAACATTTTATTCATGTAGTGAGATAAAATCGTTCTTTAATTAAATTTATCAATTGACTAACAAATGATAAGAATGGCTAGCTCTTGGATCATCGATCATCTTCTAACTTTGGCATTAGATTTTAACAATGATGCTTAGCTAGGATATGTAAATCAATTAATAATGCAAATGGAAAGCCTAGAGATCTACTAGGAAGAAACTAATAAATACTAAGGATAAAATTATGAGTTATGTTGTAACCTCCTTTAATACTCAAGTTTCTTAAAAGTTGAAATTATTATTTTTATTCATTTCCTATTTATCACACAAATATCCTATCAATAGCTTTTGTGAAGGAGAGTTGTAGAGTTTTGATCTCATGAGCTAGATCATCTTTGTGATCTATGATTATGATAATTTATTTCAAATATAGTTAAATTTATTTAAATATAGTCCAATTCATTTTTTAAAATAGTCAAATTTATTTCAAATATATTGATTCTACATTGGAAGTTTACCCTCATTACAAATTCATTTAATATTTGCACTTTATTACTTATTGTCTAATTTATTTCTGATAATATTTCAAAATTTGGACTACTAATAATTCTATATTATTTTAAATTTTTGTTTTTGGAGAAAATTTTCTCCACTCCACTTTACTGGGTATATCTCCAAATTATTCTAAACAATCCAATTTGCTTGAAATGATTTGTGTCCAAATGGTTTGAAATAGTCAAGTTTACTTAGAATACAGAAAAAGTATTTTTGTTGAAAATTTTATTCACTCCACTTTAGTGGGTATAAGTCCAAATTATTTACAATAGTCCAAATTATTAGAAATGATTTATCCCTAAATGGTTTGAAATAGTCCAATTTATTTGGAATATAGAAATATTATTCTTGGATAAAATTTTCTTCAGTCCACTTAAGTGTGTATAAGTCTATTTTCTTCAAAATAATCCAATTTATTCAAAATGATCTATGTCCAGATGGTTTGAAAAAGTACAATTTATTTAGAATAAAAAAAATTATTTTTGGAGAAAATTTTCTCCACTCCACTTTAGTGGGTATAAGTCTAAATTATTCAAAATATTCAAATTTATTTGAAATGATATATGCTCAAATGATTTGAAATAGTCCAATTTATTTGGAATATAGAAAAAAATATTTTTGGAGAAAATTTTCTCCATTCCACTTTAGTGGGTATAAGTCCAAATTATTCAAAATAGTCCTTTTTTATTTTTAACATTCTCATATGAAAATTTATCAGATTAATATTGTTTTAATACCTCTCTTTGATGGAGCATTGAATAGGTTTGGGAAGTGACATTTACCATTTCATTATAAATTATCTCTATTGTATCAACTAGTGAATTATGTGCTCTATGTTATGAAGAGATATACAAACTATTAATTTTGTTTCTTTTGTGAAGTCAGAATACTGGGGGTTTTCATCAGGGTTATGTTGGAAGTTTTCTTTAAGAAAAAAGTCCATCAAATCAAGAATCTAAAATTATAAAAATAAACATTTATAAATTAGGTAGTTGAAGTATTTCATGAGATAAATGTAATTTTAATTTCAATACCCTCTTTCCTTATGATTATTATTAAAAATGCATCACAAAAAATGTCACTACAAACCCTAAGGATGCTTTAAGGAAAAAACATCATACATGGGATGGTGATGCAACTGGGAAATATTAATGGGGATGTCAAAAGATAAATAGCATGTACGTCCTCCTTTTTCCTCTTTAAAATTGTGAACAACAATGACAAATGAAATGAAAAATGTGGGGTTTACTTATTAACAAGTCATTTTATATTTTTCAAGGGCATATGCCATTTAGGGTTAGTAATAACCCTCTTTGTGTTTTATATGTTTTTTTAAAGGGTGTGTGTCCTTTTACAAGGGCACATTCCCTTTTTACTAAATGAAATAAAATATTAAAAAAGGCTCCTTTTTTATCCCCCAACTTTGTGCATCTGCCCATTAGATTTCTAATTCACCTGGGATGATCTTGCATCATTTTGAGGCCATGGAACATCATAGAATCCAAGAACAAACTATTAATAAAAATTACATTATACCATAATCTTATGAGTTTTATAAGTATTTTTAGTGTTGGTCATTATTTGATGATCATGATCTTCTTTGGGCAAACATATGCACAATATTTTTCTATTACTTATACTAGATATTCTACACTTTTAAATAAAAATAACACTTATACCTATGTGATTATAGCTTGTGATTGTGTAGTGTGTCAAAAACTTGTCAAACCTACTACAAGTCCTTTGCCCATGCATTTTTGAAAATAAGGATGTTATCTATAAAAACAACCACAAAGTATTCAATGAATAGTCATAAGACATCATTCATCATCTATATAAATCTTACATGTACATTAGATGAAGGACATGACTAACCATTAAAATAAACATTTATTACACTTAAAATTTGTCTTTCAAATGTCAGATGGCTCAATGTGTATGTGATGATACCTTTAATTTAAATCAAACTTTATGAATAACTTTCCTCCCTTGAGTTGGTCTAGGACGTTATCGATTTGTTAGAGTGGATAATTATTCTTGATAGAGATTTTGTTAAGGGTCATGATGTAAATATAATGTTTTCACATCCCATCCTTATTTTTGTAGACTCAAAAATTTGGTATTATACACTTGGAAACATCATTTTGACGTATAAGACTTATGCTTACACATTTGAATCTTACTCACATTCTACTCTATTCATTTATCTATCTATAGACTTGGCCAACCTAATTTATTATCATTCATAATCAATATCTCCATATTTTTTACCTAAACAATATATAATCCTAAGCAAGTTATCACCATATTCCAGATCATTCTTTTTCCCTTATTGGAGAGTGTAGACAATAGTTAGATACTAACTATTATTGATAATGCATGCCTTTTCTGGTAGATTCAGAATACCATTAATGATTATTTTCAATTTAAAATCTCTCCCTTGATTCATCCTACACACATTTCACATGTTCATTATTGGGGTGGGGTGGGGATTACCTTAACAATCATATATAAATACAAATTAAGACTAAGGCCATTCATATTAGAATTTAATACTCATCTTGAAAAAATATTGAGAAATCATTTTACACACCTGTAAGGAATTTTACAAAATTATCCAAATATGAAAACCCTTAAAGGAGTAATCATAAATCCAAGTACAAATATAAGCGCAAGGTCAAATTTACATGTTATCAAATCTTGAAAACCAAAAATTCACATTACATTTGAGTGGAACATAATTGAGAACACACAAATAGGTGGATGAACTACATGTGGTTTGAGGCATATTTAGAGTATTAGGATGTAGAAAGCAATCAATTTATCAGTGGGGAGTGGTTGGGGATGTCTATCCTATATGCTATTCCCTTCTATCATGTCCAGTGTATCTAGGGTTTCAAGGAAAAGGAAGATAAAATTAGGATTTATGTATGGGATTGAGGTCAATAGACTACATAGAAATAATCTACACAATAAGGTGTACTGATATATGGTATAATAAACTATAAAATAATCCATAGTACCAAAAGATAATTGGTAGTACCAATTACTACAGGTGTCTAGGATTTTGTCAATACATCTTGGTAGATTTTGATAGTCTATTTATAGATTTGAGTAGTCATATATCCATTTCAGAGTATTTTAAAAGAATATAAATGAGAAATGAGTAATACAAAATATAATGTCAACTAAATGCCTTATCTCTTACTCATTTATATATTTTTTAATGGAAATAAAACTCTATTTAGCAATTTAGATTTATGTAGTTTGTGTTTTATCTTATATAATATTAATTTCAATAGTTTCAGCCTATTTAGATGTTTTAATCCAAAAGAAGTTAAAAGAGACTTTTCTAACATAATTGGGATTCCATAAGGTGACATGATGTGTTGAATATGACCTTTCTAGATTATCTCTTGGATCCATTACTTAATCTCCATTTTAGAATATCGAGTGATTGTATACTAGTCTATTTTGAAACGGTGTCCTTAGAATCAAGTTGATTGGTAGTGTAATATTAAAGTATAGGGGCACACCAATAGTTGTGATGAATAAATATGTGTAATATATTATGATCTAATCCACCTATTTTTAATGTATATTTTTATCCTGTATGGTGGTTTGTGTGGTCACAATGATGTATCGAGTGATCTTTGGCCTTATAAACATTGTAAAATCCTTTCCATTATGACTAATCACATGATTAAACTTCCTTACATTAACCAAGCCCATTTTATTCTTAGGAGGAACCTCAAGGATCCTATAGGATTTCCTTCTCAATGTGGTGATAACACTGGAGGTCTTGAATTAATAGATTCCATCTAATTTCCATATGTATGGATGGCTAATAAAAACATCACAAACCTCTATGGGTGTGACATAATATAATACCTTCTATTTTAAAGGATTTATTACATATGAAAGAGGATATTATTCTCTAACATAAATATATCTGCTTTGTTCTAATGATGTAATGGAGTATGGTTATGGACAAGGGTTTTTTGGGTTCATCCTTCATACAATTTATAAAATAATATTTTTAACTCCCATTATCTATGATGAAGTTAATAAATCCCATTACACCAAATTTGTGAATTAAAAAATATGTTCTTCCTCCTCACATGATGATGTTTATCCTACATTTTACAATATTAGAAGAGGGATAAGAATCAATAAATTTCTTACATATTTTAAATGTAATATGAAATAAGTAATCATCCTCATCAAATGCTTGTATCAAAAAAGGGTCATGTGACTGTCTAAAAAATGTCCTCTTGGAATGTCATGTGTTTGTGTTGTGAGCCATAATCCTATGGTTCTAAAACCATTTTATAGTCTCCCTTTATGGGGATTTATCTATGGGGTTTGTAGTAGGAAACCTTGAGTTTTTCCTTTTTTGTGGGGCCTCTATGGTATATTGTCTACTTTCATACTTGGAATTGTATTTATTATTTTATTGTGTCTACTTTATTACAATAAATTTCCCCTTTTATTTGAGCTTTTCCTTGTTCTTTCTGTCATACAGGTGGGATATTAAAGATTATTTGTAACTTAAATGATGTGGACCCTCAGAAGGGATTCTTTTTATGATATATGGGAATGATTCTTAGCATTTTATTATATAATTTACCTAAATGAATCATCACTTTATCCCTTAAATTTTTTAGAGCCTCTTCAAGTATACCTTTATTGGGCCTAATGAATTTGTTGTTCATTCTCCTGTGTATGTTTGTAGTCACTTGCATCTATAAAAATGATATTTAGACATGGATATACATTCTTCAAGCCAAAATTTTGATACCTTGACCTTATTTTATGGGACATGTAGAATATAACTTGATATAATATCATTGAACCATGATGAGGAGTCGATACAAGGGAAAAAACACCAAATGTTAAAAGCTAGTGTTTTATATTAAACCCAAACTCTTCTATATTAAATTGACACATATTTTTAAGAATAATAAAATTTATTGAAATATAGTAAGATAGTTTCTAAAACTAATTTAAATTCTATTGAATAGATATTAAATATCAACTTTAAATTATAACATGGCGGACCCTTCTCTTATACTAAAAAAAAACTAATAAGAGAAAACTTCTTTAAATATTAGTAAAACTAATAACATCCATTTAACATGTATGGAATTGAAAATAAGAGTTTTATTTATAGCTAAATCAAACTATAATACCCATTCATATTGTATAGGCATGTGATGAGAACAATTCCTAAGAATAATAAATCTACTATATGAAGAAATACCAATAACAACTAATCAGGTTGGGCCACCAATAGGGGATAACTATTCTAGGTATTATCTATTTTTATTATAATATTTTTCTATAAAGCTTGACCCAATATAAGCACATTTACCAAACTACATATCCGTGATGAAGATATTAAAACTCTAAAGGCCTTTAAAATTATAATTTTTGTTGTACAAAAGTTTCTTGAATTTTTTAGTTTTTATGAAACTAAACCATGACTCTTATATAATTTTATAGAGTTATTATTGATATAATTTAATTATCTTGAATTTATTTTAGTTTCTCCCCATATATATTATGGTTCATACTTTCATCATATATTTAACCAACCATCTTAAATGGTGTACCAATACTATGTCAAATAGTCATCAACTAACATTTAATTATGACACTATTTAGGGGAAGAGGACAAGTAGTTGGGAACCCTAATTCCGGGGTCCCAAATATTCCATATTCTGCCAAATCACACTCTATAAATTTGGATTTATATAGTTTAAAAAATTTTAAGTTTGAAAATGTCATTTCAGAGGGATATTTATGCTCTGAGAAGTTGTAATATGATTTTTTTAGAAACATGTCAATTTTAAGGCATATTTTTGGTCTGACCAGTTGTTGGGATAAAAGGGACCAATAATAAATTTATATTGAACATATTATTTTATTTTTGGATTATAATTTTGGCATGCAATCCACATATTTAAATACATATGGGTTATTATTATGAAATAATGTGCCATGCTATAAGATGCCTAGCTCATTAATGTGTAAGCCAATGCCATTTTATAGATGGCTAAGTGGGATTCTCTCAATCAATGTGGAAAGTCATTTCCACCATGTATGCCACCAAATACCATATCTCCCCACCTTTTTGTTCACCTCTTCCCTCAAAATGGATGGAACTAGCTCAAAATTTCTCAACCATACTATGTTATGCAGAGAAATTTAAGTCGATCGAATGAAGGGATGAAAGCATATACATAGGTGTGTTTCCTATAAATAAACCTAAAATAATGTTTTATGTTATTACATGGATATTATTATTATTATCATGATCATGATCATCATCATCATCATCATCATCATCATCATCATCATCATCATCATCATCATCATCATCATCATCATCATCATTATACATTTTATGTTCATATTTTTTGTTGTGTGCCTTCTATGTTCCTCGATTTATTTGTATGCCATTTTTGGCCATGGTCTATTTTATGTGCATTCACATCTAAGTAAATGTTTACTGATATGTTATTGGACTAACATAGATATCATTATTAGTATTTTCATTAACTCTACTGTGTTATTTATATATAAAACATATTTATTTCAAGTTGAACTTAGGATGGAAAATGTGTGGTTCATTACTGTGGAAGTTGTCACCATTTTACACATGGCTTGAGGGGATTTTCTCCATTACTTTGGAAAGTTAATACTACCTTGAGGACCACCAAAAAATTCTTATAGTTATTAATATTTTCACATGATTATTGTGCTTATTGTGCCTTCTATGTTCATTTTTTCTTTTATGTGCCTTATACATTTCTCATTTTTTTGGTATGTTTTCTTTGTTCATGTTTTTTTTACATGCATTTACATTTGATTAAATGTTTACTAGTATGTTAATAGAGTGATGGAACCTTACAGAAATATTTGTATCTCTCCTAGCATTTTTGTGGACATCCTCCCCTCAAATGACCATGTAACCTACCTGATAGTTCTTGACCATGCAATGTTTCATAGAAGAATTTTTGTCAGTAGAATGGATGATGAAAAATATTATTATTGTATTTTATTTATTTATGGTTTTTCCTCATGCCTTCACCATTTTATGCATGTCTTATTATAATTTCCTCCACTAATGTTGCAAGTTACTATTTCACTATGCACCATCATCAAACAACTCTCACTACCTTTTCATGTAATTCCTCCCCCGAATGTCCATGGAACCTACCACTGCCAACCTATTTTAAGTTAGATGGGAATGAAAGTTATGGGTAACTTTTCCATTGCTGGGTAGCTCCTACCCCAAATAGCTATCGAACCTACCTAAAAGCTATGTTTTTTTACATTCCTTTACATTTAACTAAACATTTATTGGTATGTTAATAGAATGATGAAAGGATATGTAAAGGTATGTTTCATGTAACTAAACCCACATGTGTGTTATTTTTTCATTTCACGTGCGTATTACTATTATTGTGCCTTACATGTGCATGTCGTATTTGCATTTGATTCAATGTTACTATATTTTTCATAGTAGCCACCAAGGTATTCATTCACATATAAATTTTTTTTATTGTTTGTGTATCAATCAATATAGTTTTTAAAATTCTATGGCCATGTTTGGAAGACACTTGTCCCATTAATAGAAATTTTAGTTTCATGTTGGAAGGATAGAATATTACACTTAACTAAACCCACATCAATGGACTCTTTTCATTCCCATATAACTACCTTTTTATTATTATTATTTTAATGAAAGGCTTATATGTTTTCTAAATTCATGTTGTTGTGTGCTTCATATCTTTGTGCATTTATAGAAATCAAGTCATTGTGTGCCTTATAATAATTTTATTTCCCTGCACTACATGTATTTTAAGACATACACTTTAATGGTATGTGTATGGAATCCCTCAATGTTGAATTTCTATCAAAATCAATGTTTCTATTCACATAACAAATATAGGTAGAGGAAGGGGATTAGTTGTTGGGATCCCAAACTTCAAGGTCTCACATCATTCATATTATGCCACCTCATACTTTAAAAAATTGAATTTAGATAGTTTAACCTTTGTAAAGTCTAAATAGGTCATTCAGGAGGCAAACATATGTTGTGGGAAGTCACAACCACAACCTCAAATATTGGATGATATTCACTATTTTGTTCCCTTCCCATATGTGGATGGAAGCTATGTTGTTTTTAAATTACCAAATAATTTAAGCCCTAATTTTTTCATTTATATTTTCCTAACTAAAAAAATTACGTTATACAATGACTGGACAAGCAAGGAAAAGGGTTATTACTACATCCTTCTACCAATGTGGTGGCCTCACCTAATAATGTAGACTTAAAATTCATAGTTTAAAATTTTGACCATTACTAATCTTTAAACTAACACATTATTTTATCATTAAATTATAATTTTGTGATATAAGGCACATACAAAAATTAATATGGGTCATTAGTATAAAATAGAGGCCCATGCTGAAATATAAGTGTGTCCACAAGAGTGAATATTTATTGGTATGTGGATGTAATATTTAAAGTTTTCCATTCTCATATTAGTAAATTTTGTTATATTCATATCCAAGTTAATAGGTTCATCAACACACTAGTAAATGTTGACTTAGATGTATCACATAAAGTCTTTATGTGGATTCAAGTTGTTATATTTTCTGTATGTTGTTATTAAATTAGTAAACATTTTATGGTATGTGGATAGAAACCATGAAATTTATTTATGTGTTACTATGATTTGTTAATTTTGTGTTATTTGCTAACATGTTAAAAATTAAATATATTATTTTCCATAAGTGGATATGTTTTAAACTCACATTGATGAGAGAGTTAACATTTACTATAATGTGGATAAAATCCCTAAATGTTTTCATTCACACACTAGTAAATGTTATTGCATTTATATATCAATATATGTTTTACACTCACATTGATGGTAGAGTTAACATTTACTATAATGTGGATAAAAACCCCTCAAGGTTTTGACTCACATACCAGAAAATTTTATTTTCTTTGTATAACAATTATTATTTTCATTAACATAACAATAAATTTTATTATCTTTGTGTAAAAAATATGGTTTTCATTAACATACCAATAATTGTTATTAATATGGGTCATTAACATACAATGGAGAGTCATTTACTAGTATGTGGATGGAAGCTCTGAAGGTTTTGATTCAAAATCCATTAAATGATAATGTATTTTTATCAAAAATAATAATTACATTAACATATCACTAAATGTTGATTTAAATGTATCAAACCAAATCCTATTGTGAAATATTATTAGTGTTATGAATATGTTCCTGTGATATTCACTCACTTTTTCCATTATGTTGTTATCTTATTATTATGTTGTTATATTTTATATATGTTTTATTACATGTTGTTGATAGTTTTATCATTATATTATAAATGTTACTAATATATTTTTCATTCTATTTTCCATTACTATATATATCTAAATTCTTATTTTTTTTTATAGATATTGAATTGTTGATGAGGTGAATGTTTGATGGGCTACTCAATGTTCAATTTTTTTTACATATATTGTGTTTCTTGACACAAGTTTTATGTTTATAGAGATTTACTTTTTTTTCATTGTGTTTCTTAACATAATATATATTTGTGAAGTTTAGAAGGCTCATATAAATTTTTTTTCATGTTTTTAATGCACAAACTTATATTGATTTTATTATTAATAGGTGTTATTGAGGTTTGTTTTATGTGGGTGATTTTGACATATTTAAAATTAAAGAGTGGAGAAAAAAATGAGGTATTCGCTTCTAAGTGATTTTTTAAAACTTTCATTAAGCTTATGATCCATTTTCAGCATGTATGGTAGATATAAAATAAAATGAATTACATTACATGATGAAGCTGAATAAAATGACTTTCATTATACTTCATAAACTTTAGTACATTAGATATCAAACTAAATACATTTTATTTTATTTAAAATTTATTGATGTTCCCTTTTGATTGAGGCCAAGATTTGGTGCTCCAACCTTCAACCATTCTTATTGATTTTCTTATGTAGGTAAAATTAAACTATCTTGGTTGAAACATAATGTTGCATTTGTAGCCTATTGAGATAATTTATAAATTTACATTTACAGTTGTTGTTTGACCTACAACACCTTCAACATTTGTAGTGGTTGATCTTCTTAGTTAACATCCTCCTCAAAAAATTCAAGAAATTTAACTCCTTTATTCCTCACTATTGCATCGAAGGTGGTAAACTTGATATGTGAACTTCATTACCATATCATTCCCAATTTCCTCATCCCTTATATCATGCATTTTATTTTGTTCCTTTTCTTTTCCTTGGATGTATATTCTCTAACAACATCTTTTCATTTTTGATTCCATTTATAATTTCTTGATGTCTCCCTTTGATTGAGGCTAATATATCTTGATCCCTCCCTCAACCATTCTACTTAGATATATTTTATTATTATAGTGGGTCACTCTTCTTCTTATACCTCTTCATCAACAACTTTAGAAAATTTTACTTTTCTATTTTTCATTGTTGAATGTGGTTGTCTTCTAAAAAACTATGACTTCTTTTTTACATTCCTCATTGTGAATTATAAAAATCAACAACCTATATAAGTAATTGAAAATAGAATGGAAAACATATCAACACTAGGTATGGGAAAAAAATATTTGTAAAGTTGAAAATGTGAATGAATAAGCCAACAACATGATATCACATCCTTGTATGTTATGTAAAATAGCATTATTTAATAGAAGGATTTTTTTGATACATCAGAGTATATATTTAATATAGTATGTAAATAAAATTATTAATTTTGATATAAATAGAATAACATTTACTAGTATGCAAATGGAAATAGTCATGGCTTCCATCCATGTACTAGTAAATATTTAGTGTTACAGACACTTGTATTTCAACATGGCCATTTTTTAATATTAATGACCCATATTAATTTCATTTTATGCCTTACTAGTCAACATTGTAAGCCAATGAAATCATAAAATAATTTGGTTTGATATAAAAATAATTGCATTCCCATATATGTGAATGAAAACTTTAATATTGATATAATAAAGAAATTAACTTTTAATGCTATCTGAATGAAATAATTCATGGATTCCATCCACATACTAGTAAATATTAAGTCTTTCATATACATAATAATTTGGTTTAATAAAAAGAAAATAACATTTAGTGGTATGTGAATGAAAACTTTTAGTGCTTCCACTAAAATACCAGTAGTTGTTGAGTCAGATGTGAATAAAAACATGGATTTAGGCATGGGAAACATTTCATCCCTTCAGAATGGTGAATGGGTTGAATATGGCATGCATGGCAGAATTAACATACTACATAAATGGAAAAAATGACTAGTAATTATTTATGGGCTTGTGGTATGTACTGGTGTGAACATTTTCTTGTTGACTAGGAGTAATACAATTCACCCTATATTAAAGGAGTTTCTAAATAATATACACTACTATAAGGTGGATTTGAATGTTCCTAGTAGTGAATGAAAAATTTAATGTCTGTTTATCAATATAATGATGATTGTTTAGTCTTCTAATCAATGTTGTATAGGGAAATATAAATATGATACATATATGAAGCACATAACACCGTGATTTATAAAAAAATCATGTGATTCCATTAAAATACTATTAAAACTAGAGTCAGATGGAAATGAAAAGAGGCCAATAATGTAGGTTCAGCTATGGGTAACATTTCATCCCTCCAAAATGGATCTTCCTTGCATATTAATGATACAAACATATTCCAACATGCACTATAATTTAATAAACAATATTGAGTGATATAAAAACAATAACATTTACTGATTTTTAACAATAATTTCCGTCTCTATTTTTTACCATCAAAACATTTTGTGAAATAATTCAAGTTTGAAAATTTTTAGGTAGGATCCATGGCCATTTAAGGGGAGGAGTTACATGAAAATTTAGGTAGAGATATTTTTTGGTGTAATGTTTCTATGACTCCATTAACATACTAGTAAAATTTTACTCAGATGTGAAGGCACACACAAAAAAGGAATATATAAGACATGCAATAGAAAATAAAAAAAAGAAGGCACAGTAAGCATAACAACCATCCAAAAATATAAATAACCAAAGACATTAACCAATGGTACGTAAGGCAAAATCAACTTGTCATAGTAATAAATAAAAACCCATCTTACCATGTGGAAAATCGTGGTGGCTTCCACATTAATGAGCTAGGCATTTTACATCTTGAGTTAAATTTAACATAAATATCTCACAAATATAAATAACATAATAGAGTGAATAAAAAATATATGAACAATAATTATGTCAATCTATTAACATCCCTGTAAATGTTTAGTCAAATGTGAATGCATGAAATAATATTCATGAAAAAGTAAGGCACGCAAAAAATTGAGGAACATAGAAAGAATGCAATTAAAAACATGAACACAAAAGGCCCAATAAAAATAACAACCATGCAAAAACATAAAAAACATAGCATGGATTCAATTACAAGCAACATACATGCATGTGACCTTTCATCCCTCCATTCTACCTACTGAAATTCCTCTATGTAATGCCTAATGGTTGATAAGTTTGTTGGTTTTCAATTTTTGTCATTTATAGATATATTGTATGTCAACAACATAATTTGAATTTTGAATTTTGAATTTTAAATTTTGAATGGTCTATGAATGGTGAGGCTTAGATATTGTATTTTCATTCATTTTTGTAGGTGAGGCATATTAAAGGAGGTAGGTGGAATCAGATATTGGAGCCAAATACTTGAATTTTGAATAGAATAGGATATAATAAAATATAAGTGGATCAGTTAGAATATTATATATCCCCAAATGTTTTATATTTTGTCTTATGTAACTTACAATAAAAAGTTCTAAATTAAATTTTTGGGACTAAATTATTGAATGAATTTATAAAAACAAAAAAAATAAAAAATATTTGAACCTTTAAATATTAACAAAAGATGTAACTTTTTTTAAAGTATATTTAATTGTGAAAAAGATGTTCATAACTAAAATGAATATGATATTCATTTTTGTTAAATTATATTTATATATAAAAGTGCAAATCTATTTTAAATATATACCTTCAATTTTATATGAAAATTCTTATTTACGATATTATTTATTTAAATAATAAAAATACTTTTATAAAAATATTTAACTTTTATAAAAAATATACAATCATAATACATAATCAAATAAATCTTAATATATTATAAATTAAAAAAAGTCACAACTACAAGCATAACCATTAAATCCTGTTTAACTATAGATCCTCTTCTTTTAACCATGATGGTTCTCTTTTAATTTTTTCCAATATATTAAAACTCACCTTTTAAAGCAACCCTCCATGTTATATTTAACCACCCGTCTTAAGCAATGCATGTCATTAATTAATATCATATTTGATGATTGACAGAACAAATTGGATAAATTTCAAATACATCAGCACCATTCTTAACATAATGCTTACATATTACTATAGAACGGAAACTCCCAAGCACCAGTAAACTATATTATAATGGAAAAGAGAAAAACGAATATATTACCAAACTTTGGACGTCAAAATCATGCTGCTTAGATTATCTTAAAACTTACCAAGGGAACTATAAGTTAAAATTGTTGCTTTCTGTCTTTTCTCCTGCTCACCTTAGAATTGCCCTCGGTTGTGTTACGGTCAGTATTGAATATAACGAAGGTGGCTCAGCTTGTTACCCATGGTTTTTTCTCTTATCTTTATCGACATTTGGACAGGCAAGGGATAAAATATGCATGAACAGTAAAAAAACGAGGAGGTGCGTACATTATATAAGACTAAGCCTGCGTAAAGAAGACAAGTTGGATCTAATATCATTCCTTCATATTCTTGTCGTTGGCCATGAATAAGATTCTTTTGGTGCTCACATCACAGGCCTGAGCCTGTTCAAGCGCCAAAGAGAGGCGTTGTCCTCCATGCAGCGTACGAAATCAATAATTTTTTTATGCAGTTATTTCGACTGTGATTTGATATATTTTTTCTTCCACATTTAGTTTTTATTACAAGAAAAGCTTGATGAACAATCATGAGTTTTACTATATCATTTGAAACTTGACCTAATTTATTGATAGAAAATATTATTCTATATTATTTGAATTTAACCAGTACTTATAATATATGTGAGTTTCATATGAAATCATAAAATTTATATTAAAAATATAAAATATTAATAAAATTATAATTAATTATTCAAATAAAATTAATGAATTTACGAGTATTGAATAAGCTTACCTTTTTATAATTGTAAACTATAGAAAAAAGATGCAATTTGATTTCCTAAACATACTCACTTCAACCACCTAGAGCAATATATTTGGGATTATTGCCATGTAAAATTAACCATAATGCTTGTTTACAATCATACCATTTTAAAATATTTAATCTAACAAATTCAATAAAAAAGATAGAATTTATTTATTTAATTATATTAAATAAATATAGATACTTTTAGAGAAAGTGATTAACATTTAAATAATAGTAAAAAAAATATATAATTAATTAAATTTAAAAAAAAAAAATTATTGTCAAAAAGTGGATAATTGAGTTATTATAGCACTTTGAAATAAAAATTGTCATTTCATTTTTTTATTAACTAAGTTTTCGATTTAGTATTAAAGATGGAAAAGTTCCATTCCATCAAATTCCCCTCGAGATTGAATCCAGCCTCATCCCTTACAATGTCAAATCTTTTCAGCAAGAATTGATCCCTAAAAAACTTTACCAATGAACCAACAACTTTTCGACTCTACCTCAAATTTTCACATCAAAATAATTAAAAATTACACATATTGAAAAGAAAATAACATATCATGATGAAGATTTCTCACAATAATATTTAATAATTAAAAATATCATACTAATGATTTAAAAAGTCCTTCAGAGGTGCAACGTGTGAGTTTTCACGTGTCTTAATTGAAAAGATAAAACTAAAAAATTATACCGGCGTTTCCATATAATAGAGCCTCCTAGCAACTATTATCTTGTATAGAATAGAGGCTTCTAGGAACCATGACATTGGGCAAAATTCCAGTGGGGTACTAAGAATTGCCTAAAGTCTTCTGCGTGTGCAGCAGTGTGGCAAGGTGCTTTGCTCTTCATTCAGAAAACTAAGATGGTAAACTTTTCTCAACAGCTGAGTTCATGGTTTTTCGTTTTTCTTTTTTCTTTTTAAATTTCTTCAAGAGAAAATCAGTTGTAGCTTAGGTGTTGGACTAAAGCAGGCGGTGAATTTACAGGCTGAGCTCAAAGAATTTTCCCAGTTTAAATCCGAGCTTAATGAGTTGGAAGGATTTGTGGACTGGAAAGGAAGGCCTGCTCGCAAGGATTGCCATGGTGGAAAGCGGTCCGTCCTCTTTATTTATGGTGTGTAAATTTTACTTTCTTAACCAATTAGAAACAGAACCAGTGAAGGACTTAACCAGCTAAACACATAACTATAAGTGAGATCTTAAATATCAATAAATTGAAGATCTACACAGTTATACCCAAAAGACTGATACAAAACTTCACTTTTTGAAAAAGAAAAATGCTCTAACAATAAACAAAGTGCAACAATATATTATGTTGGTATTTTATTACTCTTTCAATAAAATGTTATTTGTAACAATTGGTTAAAGGTATTACAAGCATTTTTGTTCATATTCTTCGTCAAAATTATTTAGGACATGATTTTGATCTTAATCGTTTGAACATTCATTTTAAGTATCTAAAAGATTTTATATCTTAATAGATGAATATAAACAACCATTATCCTAATCAATTAAACTACAACTCTTTCGATACAAAATTGATATTCAAAATAATATTACTTCAACAATATTATATTATTATCTTATTACTCTTTCCAAACAATGTTACCCTTTCAAGATTGACGAAAATACTTGGCCAACTATCTACCCACCAATACAAACCCTTGTGATAAAAAAATCAAAAGTCATGCCACCATCGACCACCAAGGTTGTTCGTAGATCTTAACAATCTTCTGTTATTTTAGATAATTTTGGATAGCTTGAGAAAGATGCTAAGAACGTCGATATTGGAATAATTTGTATTCCATTGTGTGTTTGATGTGTTGCAGTGATGACGGGACTGGACAACCTGGCTTATATTGGGATGATCATAAATCTTGTCTCATATTTCACTGGGTTTATGCATATGGATATTGCCGAAGCAGCCAATGCCCTGACAAATTTCTTGGGTGTTACTTTCCTGCTGGCACTGGTGGCAGGAGTCGTTTCTGACTCCTTCCTAAATAGATTCAAAACAAGCATTTTTTCTGCTTGTTTTCAAGTTACTGTAAGTTTCCTGAAGTCTTCGAGATTCTTTTGGTTTTTCCTTTATGGATATTTTAGATTTCTTTTTATATAATAATTTAAAAATTAAAATATCAAAAAAAAATTATAGTTTAAGTGATATTAATAATAAGCATTGTCATGCCATCCATTAAAATACAGATCTCAGATCTCAGGTTAGATTCAATCCCAAGAATTAAACTCCTCATAGTTTTTGTTTTTTTGCGAGCAGGGATACATTGTACTGTTAATACAGGCTCACTATGGGTCTTTAAAGCCTCCACCCTGCAATCAAATGGATCGCACTTCAGTCTGTGTGAAAGTAAGCGGTGTGAACATTGTGATTTTATACGTTGGGCTATATCTAATAGCTATTGGAAATGGAGGCACCAAGGCTGCTGTGGCACCTTTAGGAGCAGACCAGTTCGATGAAAGAGATCCCGATGAGAGAGGGAAAATATCCAAGTACTTCAATATGAATTTTTTCAGTGTCACAGTGGGATCGACTCTTGCCGTCACAGTGTTGGTATGGGTGCAAAACAACAAGGGTTGGGATGCAGGCTTTGGAATCTCTGCGGGCGCCATTTTCTTTGGAACTGTATGCATTGTGCTTGGATATACTAGTTATCGTCACAGAATTCCAGAAGGCAGTCCTTTAACTCGTATTCTGCAGGTATGTATATAAAGTCGAGTACATAGTAGTTACTACTTAATCATGTTATACTATTAATTATAAGTTTTTTTTTTTTTTTTTTTCACCTTTTGATACATTTAATTATGGGATGAGCAGGTTTACATCAGATCTGGAATATATGCGGGGTTTCAGTTTTTTTTAATTTAATTTAATCAATTCATTAATTCTACATCTCCTACTGTGGGTAGTCTTCGGGGTTTTAGTTTACATACCTTTATTTAATCAGTTCTTCAATTCTATCAATTCTATGTTTTCATTGTAGGTAGCCTTTGGGATTTCACTTTTCATAGCTCCATTTATCAATTCGTCAATTTTATATTTCTCATTGTAAATAACTTAATTGTTAATAAGATTTAAACTTGAATTACTTTAAACAAATACATTTACTTTAAATACTACACCACAAATTGAAAAACAAATAGAATCAACTATAAATTAATAATTAAACAAATGAAACCATTCATTAGCAATATGCCACTCCTATTTAAGGAGGAAGGAGGTAATTGTCTTCCAAAAGAGCACCATAATAAAATTTGTAGATTTATAACATGTGTTTTTGAATGATTTCAAAGACTATAAAATATATGGAACAATATGGTTGAAATTTAGATTTTTTAAAAGAGTTTTTCTGTTTAATGATTTAAAAGATTAAAATATGTGAAATGATTTGAATAAATTTGGATGATTTTTAAAATGTTTTAAAATGATTTATGATTTTTTTAATAGAAGCACTATTGCAAGAGTGTTAGCAGCTTTCCAATGTAACATCACATGTTTTCTTTTTCACTTTATTTAGAAAGGGAATATGGACTTATATATATGTTTGAATTTTTTCATTTTTAATAACCAAAACCCTTTTTTGCATTACAATAGGTATTTGTCATAGCATTTAAGAATCGTAAGCTCAGCACCTCAAATGACCCAGATGATCTTTATGAGCTAAATGACAAAGAAGCAGATTTGCATACGGAGAAGCTTATACATACAAACCAGTTCAAGTATGTGACTTCATAGTTTATTAATGATTGATTTTTATTCTAAAGCTTGTGCATCCTCAGTACATAAATTAAATATTGTGTTGAGCTCCAAATAAATTATTTATATAAATGTTTATAAATAATCGAGTTTTATTAGAATCAAGAGAGCATACAAAAAATAAGAACTCAAACAAATAAGAACTGAACAAAATTGCTACAACAATTTCTTGAAAGAAAGAGATTCTATTGATCTTCAATTTTCCTTACTTACAATGATGCGCCCTTAGGGTCTTTAAATAGATTTGAATCCAAACAATAATTAGAAAAACAAACTCAAGACTAATTTTAGTCTTTACATGCAAACCAACTCTCTAACAAATTCTCTAACGGTTTAACTAACAGTTTGTTAACTAACTGATTGCTCAACTGTAGCTAAATGCTTGCATGCATGAGGAGTGGAGAAATTAACTCCAATACACTTGAGTTTCTAACACTCCCCCTTAATTTCTACCACTTAAAATTTTAGCATTTACAATGCCTAAATTATGTCTCAAATAATCAAAGGTCTCTTTTGGTAATGCCTTTGTAAATATATCTGCCAGTTGATCTTTAGATCTGCAAAAGTCCAGATGGATTTCTCCATTGTTCACTAACTCTCTGATAAAGTGAAATCTTGTATCTATGTGCTTGCTCCTCTTGTGAAACACATGATTTTTTGATAATGCGATTGTTGATTTGTTATCACAGAAGATTGGTGTTGACTCCTTCTGTGCTTGTAATAAATCTTTCAATATTCTTCTCATCCAAGTTGATTGACATGCTATTGATGTGGCTGCAACATACTCTACTTCAGCTGATGAAAGTGTCACTATAGGTTGCTTTTAGATGCCCATGTGACCACACTTGTGCCTAAAAGAAATGCATTTTCAGAAGTACTCTTCCTATCATCAACGCTACCTGCAAAATCACTATCTGTAAAACCAATCAAACTAAAATGGTTAGTCCTGGAATATAAAATTCCATATTCTGTAGTTCCTGCCACATATCTTAATATCCTTTTTCCAACTTTCCAATGTGAGTTTTTCGGTGACTCCATGAATCTTGAGATTAAACTAACCCCATAACTGATATTTGGTCTAGTAGCTGTAAGATACATCAAACTGCCAACTAATCTTTTGAATATTGTAGAATCAACATTGGATCCTTTGTCATCTTTGATAAGTTTAATCCCTGTAGCAACTGGTGTAGGTGTTGGTTTATAATTCAGCATCTTAAATCTCCTTAACACATCTTTTGCATATTTAGTTTGATAGATAAAAATTTCTTTCTCTGATTGTACAACTTCTATTCCCAAAAAATACTTCATCAATCCCAAATCTGTCATTTCAAATTCTTTCTTTATTGCTGATTTAAAAGTGTCTACAAACAAATTTTCAGTAAAAATCAAATCATCAACATATAAACACACAATCAAAATCTGACCTTCTTTGTTGATTTTTGTGTACAAAGTAGGCTCACTATCACTTCTGTTGAATCTATTGTTTAACATATATGAATCAATCCTACTATACCATGCTCTTGGTGCTTGCTTGAGACCATAAAGAGCCTTCTTCAATCTGTAAACCTTTTCTTCATGTCCTTGTACTTCATAACCTGTGGGCTATTTCACATACACTTCTTCATCTAGAAAACCATTCAAAAAAGTTGATTTTACATCCATTTGATATACATACCAATTATTTTGAGCAGCTATTGCTAAAACCATTCTAACAGTATCCAATCTAGCAACTGGTGCAAATGTTTCATTATAGTCAACTCCATGTTCTTGTGCAAAACCTTTTGCTACTAACCTTGCCTTGTGCTTTTCAACATTTCCATCTGCATCAAATTTAATTTTATAAACCCATTTGACTCCAATACAATCCTTACCTTCAGGTAGAGTAATTAGATTCCATGTTTGATTCCTTTCAATAGCATTCAACTCTTCATCCATTGCTTTTAGCCAATGTTTCTCATTAATTGCTTCTTCATAATACATAGGATCATGAGTGAAAAGAGCAAGATTTGAAACCAAATCTAATTTCTCTTCTTCTTAATTATAAATCTCATTCAAATTTCTCATTTTCTTACCTTTCAATCTTGATCTTAAAGTAGCAAGAGTTGGATCTGATTCATCACTTGTGAATTTGGATTAGGGTGACATGCATGACTAGATGATTCACCTTGTTCAAACCTCCTAGGTGTTCTTATTGGTGTGCTTGTGTCTGCTTGTGGAGAGGATTGTCCACCTTGCAAATTTTTTTCTTCAGAAACTTCTTCATCTTGTGGAATTGGTGCTCCAACTGTGATGGTGCTACCATCCCATGCTTCTGCTTCCTTAAATTCAACATCTCTGCTTATAATCACTTGCTTTGAAATAGGGTTATACAGCTTATAAGCTTTTGATTCTTCAGAATAGCCAATAAAAATGTATTTCTCACCTATATCATCAAGCTTTCTTCTCAATTTAGATGGTATAAGAGAATATGCAACCCAACCAATTTTTTTGAAATGATATACACTATATTTCTTACCACTCCATGCTTCTTGTGGAATTTGATCTCTAACACTCTTTGTTGGGCTTCTGTTCAGAATATACACTGCACATGCTACTGCTTCTATCCAATATTAATTTGACAAGTGTTTAGCTTTCAACATGCTTCTTGCCATTTCCATGATTGTTCTATTCTTTCTTTCTGCTACACCATTCTGTTGTGGTGTGTACTTTGTAGTCAATTGCCTTTTAATTCCATGATATCTGCAAAAATCTTGAAATGCATTAGACATATATTCACCTCCTGTATCTGATCTAAGTACCTTTGTATAACGGCCACTCTGCTTTTCAACCATTGCCTTGAATTCTTTAAACTTTCTAAAAGCTTCAGACTTATTCTTGAGAAAGTATATCCATGTCTTTCTGCTAAAGTCATCAGTGAAAGTTAGAAAATAAGTACTACCTCCAAATGATGGAGTTTGCATTGGTCCACATAAATCACTATGGACTAACTCCAATATTACCTTAGCTCTATATGAGCCTCCTACTGGAAAACTCTCTCTATGCTGTCTTGCCAAAATACAACTGTCACATGAACTTCCTGGCTGTTCTATTGGTGGTAAATCCTTCACCATATTTTTCTTCTATAACAAATTTAAACCTCCAAAATGTAAATGTCCATACCTCAAGTGCCATATCCATGATTGATCTAGATGCATGTTTTTGAAGTGGGCTTCCTCTTCTCCTTGGATGCACTGAATATGAAGAGGGAACATCCAATTCTTGGTCATCTCCATTTTTCCTATCAACCTGTCACTTGGAAACTTGTCCAATATTGTGCAAACATTATCCATAAAGGATACTCTATAACCTTTTTGCACTAACTGACCAACACTCAAAATATTATGCTTTAGTCTAGGTAAAAAATAAACATCAGGTATAAACCTTCTTTCACCATTCTTGGCCAAAACATTTATGACACCTTTATCCATGACATGTACTGTGATATCATTTCCTAATTTCACTTCTGATTTTACAGAATCATCAAGACTAGCAAAAAATTCTTTATTTCCTGTCATATGATTATTGCATCCACTGTCTAAAAACCAAATATCTCTAGCTTTTTCTTGAGTAACATTACAAGTAAGAAATAAGCTTCTAGGATTAGAACTAGATTCACCTGGATTAGAACTAGATTCACCAGTGTAATTAGCATTCTGCTTGTACACATAGCCTTGTTTATTTTTGCAGTCATTTGCATAATGACCATATTTCTTGCAGTAATAACATTGAATATTAGATTTATCAAACCTTTGTGAACCTTGTTGGAAGGGATTGTTTCCGTGTCCTCTACTACTATAGTTTTGATTACTATTTTCACCTTCATCTGAATTGTTCATTCCATATCTGCCTCTACCTCTTCCTCTGAAGTTTGACCTGGCTCTTTCTCTTCCTCTGCCAACTGATACCTGCGACTTGAAGGCATTCTCGACAGAAGTGTTATTCTTATTCATTCTGGATTCATGTGTTAATAAAGAACCCATTAATTCATCTACAGATAATTGTTCTAAATCTTTGGTTTCCTCAATAGCTACAACTATTGCATCAAATTTACTGGGTAAACATCTGAGTATCTTTTCTATGATCTTCTGATCTGTCATAGTTTCTCCATTAGATCTAATTTGATTCACTATATTCAAAACATGACCCATAAACTGGTCTATAGATTCTAATTTATTCATTTGCAAATTTTCAAAAGTTCTCCTAAGAGATTGCAATTTGGTAATTTTTACCTTTGTATTACCTCTATAGGTAGTTTCCAAGATTTTCCATGCCTCTTTGGATCTTGTTGCTACTGCAACTCTGAAAAAAATAGATTCATCCAATGCCTGTTGGATGAGAAATAAAGTTTTTGCATCTTTTTTTCTGTTCTCTTTAAGCTGGTCCTTTTGTGCTTGATTTAATGCCAGATGGGCTGCCTCATCCTACGGTTCTACAAAACCACTCTCTACCAAATCCCAAACATCTTGTGAGCAAAATAAAGTTCTCATCTTAATTGCCCAAAAATCGTAATTCTTACCATTGAAAATGGAAATTTGAGGCTGTGAAATATTATTGTTTGCTGCCATTTCTTACGCTAGAATGGCTTTCTGGTTGTTGTTTCTAAAACACAATCACCGACGATGGTTATACTGCCACGGTCGGTCGATAATACTGCTGATGTTGGTTATACTGCCGCGGTCAGTCACCAATACTGTCGATGTCAGTTATACTGCCACGATCGATTACTAATACTGCCGACGTTAGTTTTCTTGTCGATGTCGGTCTGGGAGTTAGCCGATGTCAGTCTTTGCGCTCCCTGCTGGCTCTTCCTTTACTCTCTAACTGTGGCTGCTGTGCACTTCTGCAATCTCCGCTTCTCCTTGTGCTTCTGCTGCACAAATCCTTACCAAGCTCTGATACCAATTTGCTAGAATCAAGAGAGCATAAAAAAAACAAGAACTCAAACAAATAAGAACTGAACACAATTGCTATAGCAATTTCTTGAAAGAAAGAGATTCTATTGATCTTCATTTTTCCTTGCTTACAATGATGTGCCTTTAGGGTCTTTAAATAGATTTGAATCCAAACAATAATTAGAAAAACAAACTCAAGACTAATTTTAGTCTTTACATGCAAACTAATTCTCTAATAAATTCTCTAATAGTGTAACTAACTGTTTGTTAACTAACTGATTGCTCAACTGTAGCTAACTGCTTGCATGCATGAGGAGTGGAGAAATTAACTCCAATACACTTGAGTTTCTAACAAGTTTAATCAGTATTTATAAATTAATGGAGTTTACACTTTTTAAGAATCACAAAATTCATATTAAATTATGTATGATTGATTATCTAACTTAAATCAACGAATTTGTGAATAAATAAATAGTGTAAGAATGAAACTCTATAAATAACCATTGTTTGTATGGAAAATAACAGATTCTTGGACAAAGCGGCAATATTAACAGACAATAGAAAGGAGCATAATCCCTGGTGTTTATGTACTGTTACCCAAGTAGAAGAAACCAAAATTATAGTCCGAATGATGCCCATATTTGCATCCACAATTCTTATGAGCACATGTTTAGCACAACTGCAGACGTTCTCAGTGAGTCAAGGTGTGACCATGGATAGAAGTATGGGAAATCATTTCGAAATTCCAGCTGCTTCTCTACCCGTCATTCCTTTACTGTTTCTAAATATTATCACTCCAATCTACGACAAATTTATCGTTCCTCTTTTACGAAGATTTACAGGGCATGAGTCAGGCATGAGTCACTTACAAAGAATTGGAGTTGGATTAGTATTGTCTGCGATATCGATGGGAGTCGCTGCTATGGTGGAGGTGAAAAGGAAAAATGTGGCAATAGACAACAGAATGGTGGATTCAATGCCTTTGATCATGCCGCCCCTTCCAATCAGTGTATTCTGGCTGGGATTTCAGTACTTTGTTTTCGGAATTTCAGACCTATTTACATTCGTGGGGATGATGGAATTTTTCTACGGCGAAGCTCCTGCTGCAATGAGGTCCTTTGCGACCGCTTTTACATATGCTTCCCTGTCAATGGGTTACTTCCTCAGCAGCGTTTTCGTTGATGTTGTGAATGCTGCAACTCGCAACTTTACAAAGAGCCATGGTTGGCTGGCTGGGAACAACCTCAACCGCAACCATCTTGATCTGTTTTTCTGGTTTCTTGCCATTCTCAGCATGCTCAACTTTTTCAGCTACCTCTTCTGGTCAAGCTGGTATAAGCACAAGCGAGTGGTCTCAGTGGATCCATATGAGGCCTCTACAAAAGATTAAGCCAAGAACAAAACATGAATATTCTTCTCTGTTCAAATACCAGTCTACCTCATTTCTTCATGTAGTTTAGGGCGTTTTTCTAGATCATCTCTCCCTGTACTCTCTCATCTCTTTCAACCATTGTAATTGATCTCTTAATGATCTGTGTCAACTTTCTACTAAGAGAATGTTGAATCCTATCGTTTGCGCCGCCTTTTATTTGTTGGTTTGTAACACCATATGTTGAATCCTACCATAGACGCCGCTAAAAATATCTAAATTTAAATTATTATAATGTTTTGCCTGATAAAAATTAAAGGAAAAAGAGTTTAAACGGTAAAAGATCAAAATGGTGAACTTAAACATACAAAAATAATATATTTAAAAATAAAAAATAAAAAAATAATAATATATAATAGTTTAAATATTAAATATTATTTATTATATGTATTAGAATGTTTGAGTAAGATGATTAATAATAAAAATAGTAATTTACAAAAAGTTACAAAATAAGGTAGTTAGTATTTATCATTTATAGTTTTTATTGGAGAAAAATATCGGTTTAAAATAGATAACAATGATGAACAACGTCGATAAAGCATGGAAAATAGAGTGACACATCTCAAAGGAAATTTTGGCTTAAAAAAAAGTAAGAAACCTCAATACCTTTTCGAAAAATGTAAGGTAGGCATGTTCCTACTGAGATTTTCCATTGTTTGTATTGAAGTATCCTATGATGCAAGAATCATCTTTTCAAAATCTACTTGTTGTTCATTTCATCAATTTTACTCAATAAGCTTTTATATGAAAATGAAACCAACGATTACCTTAGGTTCTTCATTGTCTTTTTTGGTGCCTTATAAAGCTTTTGGAGAATCCTTTGTTGTTAGATTTGGTACCTAAAATTGAAAAAGAGTTCGAAGTCAATCCATCTTGAAATTTCTCCTTTTTATTCAAGATAGATATAGGGATTTTTCCCATCTTTCTATTTTTTTTTAAAATTCAAGAGTTAATTCAAGGTTTTTCCCCCCTCTCTTACTAACATCTTGAAAATCATTTTTTTCAATCTTTTTTTCAGCCATTGCTCTTACAGGGTAATCCTGAAGTAGATGTACATAGGACTGACACACTAAACATTGGAAGGGAAAATTTTCATAATCAACAACTTTCTCAAACATGTCTCCTTCTAGAGATCTTAACCAGACCCTTTTGATGGATAGTTTACTCACATCCATTTGAACATAAACTTAACATAAAAAATATAGTTTTTGCTATAAGTTTGAGTGGAAATGGACATTATTTCTCCAAGAGAGTTACCAATTTGATTAGAATGGAGACAACTCACAAATGTACAGAGAGGTTAAATAGTCTTATGTAAACAAGATAAATTTTTAGATCTTCTTTCATGAAATCAAAACTAAGGTTCCATGATGTCATGCATAGCCTTGATTTACAAAAGAACCATAGATTATATTCAAATACTTGAGCTTGGTTTTATGAGGTGAATACCACAATGAACAAGCCTCTTGACCCATAAAAGATATCCACTTCTCCCTTTATTTTACAATAACCTGAAACCCAAAAATTCATGGCTTGCTCATTTAGTCTCCAGCCCAAAAACTTAAAAAACATACTAAATTTAATTAGGGTAATTATTTACTGTTCCAATTCACTATGGACAAAAGTAATAATAGACTCTTCCCCAATTTCAATGATGTAACCATATTTCATTCAAAGATATCCATTCTTTATATTGTTGATGTGAACTTATAGATATGAAATAATCTTAAATTTTTTAGTAACGCCTTGAAATAAACCTCTAAAATTTATTTAAAAAAGATAAAAAATAATTTAATTGTATTATATCAAAGAACACATAGAGATATCCATAAATAAATACATATATCGAACAAATCTCTCCAAATACTAACACATAAACCCATAATTAAAGTCATAGATAAGAGACAAAATTGGTAAAATACAATTATTTTGAATATTATGAGATGTTTTAGTGAAGCTGTTAGGTATGTTTTGCCAGGGGATCACTTCTATATACATATAACATAAAGACAGATATTAGGATAGTTTTTTTTTTAGCATCAAATCTCAATGGCTCTATTTATCTATATAAAATAATAATGCCAAATTTTGATGGCTCTTCTCACCTATAAAATAATCTTGAAAAATATTTGACATTATTATTGGCTTGATTCTTTTGTTTTTTAAAGGATGGATTCATTTGTAAAATGTTTCAAACAATAAAACAATCATATGTCAAATTTTTGTGGGAGTTAAGAGTGGAATTTTATTTTGTTTGTGAGGAATTTGATACACATATGTTGGTGAATTTTTGGGTTGTAGGGATATTTAGTTAATTTGAGTAATTTTGGAACAAGTATACTAGTGAATTTGTGGTTTATAGGGATATTTAGTTAAAATTTCATGTTTTATGTAATAGTTGTTTTTTCTGTGTGTAATGAGTAAATATTAGGAATATTTCAATTGAATTTAAACCCATGCATAATTATTTTTCCATTATTATAAAGACAACTACTTATTCAAAATTTCATCAAATGTTTTAGGGGATGAAGGTTGTGAAGAAGGACCATTCGTACAAAAACATACAAAACAATAAAAGTAAAAAAACTATGCTTGAATAAAATAGAAAAGCTATAATCACATAGGTTTCGTAAAATAATCAGATTTCCTCATCTTGAAAAATTATCCATGGCTAATTAGTTGTAACAATAAAATTATACTATGCCTAAAAATCATAGTTATATCAAATTATATTTCCTCAAACTATTTAATAAAGGGGCATCACAATTTTAGACTACATAATTTTAGGAACACAACACACAGTCATACTTTAAACCTAAAACATAAAACAAAAACAACAAAATATAAAAAAGTTGAGTATTTGATTATAATAAATCCAACTAAATTATCTAACATCATATAGTCATTGCCTTGTTTTTAATATTGTTTGAAACCAATCCAAGCCCTTATACATGCATAAGACAAGTTTATAAGAAACAAAATTACATTCGAGGTGTTTATTTGTTTAGCACAATTGATAATGGTAAGTAATTCTATACTACAAAATTCAAGTCAAATTCTAAAAAGTATCAATTGATTAACTATTCGTAAAAAATAACAAAAGCATGAATAACACATCATGATCCGATGATATGTTTTTATATAACCAAAGCTGAATACTAGGAAAGATCCATAGGTTGAAACATGGAAAGAGATACAATTTCAACAACATTAGGAACATAATTTCTTGAAAATGACCTTAAAAAGAGGATGCATGTATTACGTGTTGCATGTTTATGAAATTTAAAGGGAAAAACAATCCGATGATATAAATAGCTTGAAATAACAAATAAAAAATGACACGTATTTATTTTCATTAGTCCATTAATAATCAAACTAATAAATTTTATGATTCATAATTATCAAAGAGTTATGAAACATAAAAAAATAAACTGTGTGAAATTAATTCACTAAATTCTTATATTAGGAAGAAAAAGCCTCACAATGAACAAAGTGTAGACACACCATCCATACGTATGTGCCAATACACACCTCAAATTAGACAATAAATACACTTTCAAAGTTTAAATATTGAACAAATTTCAAATATTAAAGTCATAATCCAATGGTAGACACAAATTTTATCAACAATCTCATAATTAATATTAATTTTCGGCGGAGAAAACAAGTATTAATGAAAATGATCACTAAGTACTAAAATTTGAAATATTGTAAGATGCAATAAATCTTGTAATTTTCTAATCTACTTTTGCAAGCAAGAAATACTCGCATGTGTAACCATAACCGTTCTACCACAAAAGGAGTTGAATTCTTATTTGTCACCTAAAATTAGATCTTATCAAGAAGTTATTTATTTAGTGAATAGAAGTTACAGAATAACATCATAGAGAATCCAAAGCATAAGGCTACTTTCCATTGGCTATCATGAGCTATACCTGATGTAATACTCCGCACCAAAGCCACATAGGCAAGATATTTTTTTAAAACCGCTTTCAATCATCAATGTGTTTTCTTGAAAAGATGCTTATAGAATAATGATACAACAATGGTCACTTTGTATGTTGACATAATTGCATCTCTAAATGAGTTTAATAAAAGCAATAAAAATGAAGAATCCTTTATAAAAACAAAAAACGTGTCCACAAATATCATAAACCAATAGTTGGCATTTAATTACAACTGCAAATATTAGTGAAATAAAACCTATACAACCTAAACAATGACTAGTTTCTAATCGATCTTGACTTCCCTTGGCATTTTGAAATGGAAAAAATATTGACACTGGAATACAGATCACTTTAAGGATTGTATTAAATTATCCTGCAAACCAACAAATGGCATATAGATTAGTTCACCAAAATAAGGGATAATGAGAGAGTCGGTAACTTTTATGTCTTATCATTCCCAAACTATAGCAGGGGACTATCTTCTAGAGCTAATTGTCTCCATTATTCCATGCCCAAAGGACTATATGATTACCATATTTTATCCCCCATTATAATCCCATAAAAAGCATCTACATTTAAATGATTATTATTACCTTGTCCTAATGTTTTGTATCCATGGCCCATATCCTGTCAAGATACCCTGGCAACATCCATCTAAGTCATTAATTAACATATCATTCCCATCTTATGATAAATTAAAAATATTTGTTCTTTTATTATAAATAAAAAATATTTCTTCCATTGATTATTCTTGGACATGAACTACAATGGTAAAGATTCATTTCCATAAACATCGATACATAAATCCTACGTAAAATCTGCAATGAGTGATTGATAACAAATGCATGTTATGTTATTTAGAGAAAGATTGATAGCATTCACCTATGCATTTCTTTATTTTCTATCCAACTATCACATGCCAAGCAAAACTACAGCTTCATAATTAGAACCTCACTCTCCTTTAGTTAAAAATCAGGGCATGAGCTTGTGTAATGTGAAAATTCACGTTGGATGGCTTTGTTACTGTATCTATATTCTTTAATAATTTTTTAAAGCGTGGATAAAATAGAACCATTTTAGAACCCTTAATTCTAATAACTTGTGTGCAGGGAGCAATTCCAAGTTCAAGAGTTGTCATACAATAGGCTAAGGTTCGTGGAGTATTTATAAAAATTGAGAATTCAACCTAGCTACATGTAAATATTAATGATTGCTCAATGACATCCTTTATTGTAAAAAGCAATATATTTAACTATGTCTATTGGGAAATAGCATATGGAAAACATATTTGAGATTTAAAGAAAAATTGTGTCGAATAGTTTTTAGATGCTAATGACCAAATGCCTTTGAATTTATGTTCCACCAAAACATTTGAAATAATGAGGCGCATGGGTGCGTCGGGAGGGTCAGAGGTGGGAGCATTATGATTGATCTTCTTTGTCTATATATGAAAAGATCATTCATTATATTTTATGAAGCACTGTAGATGTAGAGTATTTATCATTGTATGATCTATTTATATATAATATATTTATATATTGCCTAAGCAATACATCAATGGATTTTACTATGATAATAAATTTTATATTTGACCCTAGGTAAGAGTTTTATAAACTATTTCATGGTATCAGATATTTCTTAAATATTCATTAATTAGTCTCTTATCCTCCTAAGATATCTCTAATTATAAATCTAGTATTTTTTTAATCTTATTAAGTATGCTATTCTCTTACATCTGCTTTGGATGAATCAAAAAGGTGTGCAAGAAATTATAGTTTTTGGAGGGATTTCTCTTTGTATGTTTTTTTATTATAGGTAAATTTTAGAGATTTTAGAAGAAAATAAAAGCTCACTAATACATCCATATTATCTGAGAAAGACAAAATTACCTCTAATTTCATTTCAGTTGGATATCAAAGATAAGATTTACAAGTTTTTTTATAAATCTATTTTAAAAAAGACTGTTATTTTTCCAATTGTGAGGAAAATGTAAATGATCTCAAAATATTTTATGTGCCTTATTTTATAATTTCTATAATATTTTGAAAATTTTAATTTCATTAATAATTTTAAAATTTATAATAGTTTTACTGAGTAGTACTATTCTAAAAAATATATGTAAATTATTTCTCCAACCCTTAGAAAATTGTAGGCGACCACTCAGAACAATTTATGAGTTTTGTACACCTTGTTTTCTACTTTTCAACATATTTTTAATTTTTAAATTTTATATGAATTTCAAAATTTATTGTAGTTTTACTAACTCTAGTACTATTCACTAAAAAATTCTTATGGGTAGATTTTTAAAAGAGATTTTTTTTTAAATTTTTTATAAAACAATATATTTCAATGATTTTTTTATATTAAAAATAATATTTTATATCTGAGAGACATAAGGATATATTTTATTTCTTGACCACATATATTTTTGTGATCTTGTTTGTTGAAGACCAGAGGATGAGATCTTCTTTGATAGATGGCCAAACTCCTTAACAAGTAAACAAACTTTACCTTTAATTTATTTTACCATATTGATTGTGCTCTATCATAGATGCATTATTGGTTGAACTTGAAATCTCATTTTACATGTGCTTTGTACTTGTTAAAGATAATAGGGTGAGGTCTAATATCAGATCCCCTCACAAAAAACATTATTACACTCATGTTCATTTATTTTTATAATTGCAGATGTATTTTTGACAGAACCTAAAATATTGCATTTTTTGAGTATATTTTTGCCCTTGCTCCATTATTTTTATAACAACTCTCATGATTTGTGATGACTTCTTGAACAAGTCAAAATTTTTCTTATTTAAAACTATTCTTGGGTATACAATGTTAATTTTTTTATTTGATATTTTTGGGATATATTTTACTTGAACTAAATTATAAAATGCCATTGAGGGTTCGTATTAACAACCTAGTCTACCTTTGTACGTGTGTACCTTAGTTTGTGCATCCTTTACTAATTGAATTATTAGTCTCTCCCATCACCATCAAGACCATTTTTTAAAATCCCTTCATTATACATGGATATCTTATTTAGGCACTTTGTTTATTAGAACCCATATGAGGATTGTTATATCACAGTAGCATTCTTGGTGACTTTTAATGTAGTGACACCGATATAACATCCATACTAGTCTTTGTGCTCACTTCTCACAGTTTTCAGTCAAATTATTTAGAGACTTTCATTTCTATATTTTCTTAGTTCAACATTAAGGGAAGGTGTTTAGGGAATGCTTCCTTAGGTTCATTATTATACCAAGTATTCTAGAGTGCAGTGTTTATGTTTAGTAATCTTCATATTCAACACTATTCCTACTTTGACTTGGCAATTACAATGAGTCGACATTCATATATTTTGGAAAGATGGATTGATGTCTATAAGGAAACTTGTCTTCACACTACATCTTTTTTATGCATAGGTACCTCATCAGGCCTTGCTAGGACCTATTCTCTCTCTCTCTCTCTCTCTCTCTCTCTCTCTCTCTCTCTCTCTCTCTCTCTCTCGTGGGGGGTTTATTTTCTTACAAATTTTCTCTTTCTCCCCTGTATGAGAGATTGCTTCATAAATATATTATACATGAGTCACGTACCAGACCTTATTATCAGGGCTCATACTGTAAACATGTCACTCTATTTTTAGCCTCTAGATTCACTTGAAGGGTGTGTTAGAGTATGTTTGTTTACCTTACCTCATGTTCACTTAGGTATTTAGTTATTCCCACCTACTTATATGTAGATATTTTATTTCTCTTATTTTAAATATTATGAGATATTACATATTTATCTCTTAAATATTATGATGATAATTTCTAGTTGTTTCTATCCTTTAGGGATAGTTATCTCTTAATCCTAGGTTTGATTTCTAACTTGATCTCTTAGTTATTATTGATCACTTAAATTGATCTCTTAGTTAAGATTGATCTTCCTTGCCTATATATGCAAGGATCATTCATTGTATTTGATGAAGTTCTAGAAATATAGATTAATTCTTATTAGTTAATTTATTTGTGTACAATATATTGAGATATTATTTGAGCAATGTATTAATGTTTTTTACTGTGGTAATGGTTTGTAAATTTGACTCTGGATAAGCATTTTTTAAAGTTTTTCATAAAACACCATTAAAAATATAAAATATAACACAAATATATAAATAAATTAATGTTATCATTGTACTAAATTAACAAGAACCAGTAGGAGTCGTCCAACTCATCAACCAAACTATACCTTCTCGGGAGAAGATTTGGATCATCAGAAAAAGCTTCCCACCCTCTTTATTTTTTTCTTATCATCTGAATAGATTTCTATCATAAATTTAAGTTTCCCATCCTCTTTATTCTTCTACGTAATATTATTCCACCACTTAAGATTGTCATAAACTCAAAAAACTAATTACATTAATTAGCGACTTTGTTATTTTAACCCAACGAAATTTACTCAAAATTAATTTTCTGTCAAAGTCATACCCCTAAAATGAACCTAGCGATCATTAATGTTGACTATAAATGAACCGGTTAAACTTAGGTGCAAATTACGAAACAAACGGGTCATGATTAACAGTCCAACAAACAAATGTTCAAATTGAATCATTTTTTAAACAAAAATGGATTTCAATAGATTATGAGAATTTTAAAAATTGCAGAGGTTTTCGACATGCTTTCTATTATTTTAATGCCCTTGCATGTCAATTCCTTGACAGTTAATTTATCTTAATGTCCCTGAAGTTCATCGGTTGAACATCCTTTCCCGACGAAACATTGGTATATTTTTTGTTTTTTTGGTTGATGCATATTTTTTAGTGTCAAACATGATGATGATAATCGACAAGTTTATGTGCGTTACAAATTTTCATGGCACTTTGTATCAGTGCACAAAATTTTGTGTCAAAAGTTTTAATTATTGATCAAATTAAATATAAATAAATAAAATAAAATAAATAAATCAATCAAACTAATTTTAACTTAAAAAAAATATTAATCATTTGTATCATATTTTTTTAATTTGTTTTTTCACTACTAAAAATTAAAATGATGATATACAAAACAATCTGTAAAATAGTGAGAAAGTTATCAAATTTTGAATGAAATAATGATTAAATTTTAATCATCTTCATTATTATAATTATCTTTATCACCGTTGTCAAAGCCATTGACATATTCATCATTATGTTAATCTACATAAAAAAATATTTTTCATTTATTTTTTAATTAATTTTTAATAAAAATTAAATTAACAATAAACTAAAACAATATATAAAATATTACATCTATTTTTCAACTCAATTTTTTTTTTCATTTAACTTGCTACTAAAGCTCAATAAACTTTTAAAGTATGAAAAACCATTTAAAGTATTTAAAACAATGGCAATTATTATAGATATTTCTCAAATAAATGTTTGATAAACATTGTAACTATCATTGATGTATATGGGAGATCCATCATGAGAGAGTAGTTATAAAAATATAAACAAAATAATTATTAAATTTTAGTTCATTGTTGATATCATTCATATAATTTCCATATTCATCTTCATTGTGACTTCCTCATTTAACTCACACTTATAAATTAAATGTATGCAATATCAAATATCAAGAGTTTCTAGTTAAGTTAAAATAATAAATGAAATATAATAATACACAAAATAAATTACACACACAAAAATTAAACTCCTATTATAATTAAGGTGTGATTATGTGTGTATAAATAGCTTAAATGAGGTTGATAATGAGATTTTAGTCTTTCTTATTAAAAAAATCAAATAATTTAACGTATTACATATTCTAACTAATACAAAGTAAATTGAATCATTTTCAATAAATAGATAAAACATTCATGTGTCAAGAAACATTAAACTTTTATAATTTTTAGGTTAAATAAGGTAAAATATCAAAATAAATTATAATATTATCATGTTGTGACTTGATTAAGCATAACGTATTTCTTACTTGAATATGTTTTGACACATCAATATTCTTTATTAATACTACCAAATTTTCACTCAATTCTACCTCTATGTGATCATTTGGGTGTTGGAATTTGAAGGTTGTTCACTAGACACAAGAAATAAAATAACATAAATGAAATGATTTAAAAAATATATAAATTTAAAAATTTTATAAATTATAAATAAATAATTTATAATAAAAATATTGAAATAAACCTTTAAGATATATTTTCATAAAAAATTATGTTCAAAATATATTAATAAATAACAATGCAATATTTATATATATAAATAATTTAGGATGTACAAATCAAATCATAACTATTAATAAACAACCATAATATTAAGATAAAACAATAACTTTTGAGGAACCCAAAAAATATATCATACACTGGTAGTTAATATAGACAACTTATTTTGGTAGAAGATAGTTTTCTATAGTTCATTTGTCTTATTTTTATATACTTGGCCTATTTATGTATAGTTAGATATTTCTAAGACTTCTTCTACCCAACACTAGCTTCTATTTGGCCCTTAAGCCTTTCAAATACATTTAAAACTTCACTAAATCATCTTATTTTAGCATTAATTCTAATTTCATGTACATATATGCTACTTATTAGGCCCTGTACCTTTATTTTTACTAGGATAAAATTAATAGTCTCATTTATGGAGTCAAAGGGATTTTTTTGTTGGCCTTTTTTTTTTAAATTTTTCACATTTCCCTGGTTTTCTTACACAATGATTTTATCTTATTGTTATTTTTTATGGTTATCTTAGTGTGTTTCATGTCCTAGATATTATTATTTATATTAATTCATACCAAGCCATTTCTTAAAGTATCAATTATCAATTGTATGGTGAATCTTATTCCATAATTCAAGTTCGATTGATGCCTTGTCTTATCTATTGTTATATTAAATGAAAGCATCCACATTGACACTTTGGAATTTATGACATCACCATATTAAACCAAAATATGGTTTAAGTAAATATGAAAATAGTTTAACTTCCATCTATAGAAGAAGATGTCTAACCCTTTCCTTAATATTTCATTTACACGACACAAGAATTATGTGGGGTATGATTTTAATGTGTAGGATAAGCAAATACATTTTTTCATGCCTGATTAAATCATATTTTATTATATTATGAGTTAATGAAAAGCTAGGTCAAGAGAATAAGAAGACATCATTTCTATAATTTTATATGTGACTATTGACGAACACAAGTACAATATTGATGACATTCTGAGGCAAACCTATAAAAATATTATTGGTAAAAATCAAAGTTTACATAGTAGTTAGAACATAGAATAATTTAAACATAATAATATTCTATTATTCTCATTTTTAATTATTCAACTTATTAAAAATGATATATTACAAAGCTATATAGGAAATATGTTTCTTATATTTGGGATAGTGAGATCCCTAAAATCTCTCACACACTAACCAATGGACTATATATGAAATATATTGTTACTACAATATATTCATATAATTAACAAATTATATCAAACTAACCCGTATAATATTGTTATTATTCATAATAATAATATACCACACAAATTTATTTATGTAATATTGTTTAATAAACAATATTTACATTATTAAAAACTCAATAATGTGAACACATCCTAACATTCACCCCCTTTTGAACATTATTAACCCCTAGTCTACACCCTCTTAAAGTGAACATAGGAAAAACATCAATCCCATATCTCCACCCGAACTCATGATTCAGTAATTTTTAGAGGACAATAAAAAACCTTACTCCTAATTTTATATATGGCTTACCAACAACCAAAATGAGATAGTTTTCAAGTAGATTACCAACAACCAAAGTGGGATGGTTTTTAATGAACCCAAAAACTAACAAGAATAAGAAAATTATCAATAGGCCAAGATCTTGAAACAATACTCAGAATTGATTCGTATTGATTGATTCCAATAATTAAAAATCCAAACCATACTTAAATAAGCCTATACTTAGAAATTAAAGTCTACATGAAAAATTAAAAAAAAAAAATCTAAAAAAGGGTCTATTTTTAACAACCACTATTTATAGTAAGTTTTGCATGCAAGCACGTGCGGCTCTAATTTTTTTTGAAATAAATTAAATAGTAAAATTAGAATATGAGACAAAATTCAACTAAAGTTGACTTTCGGTTCTAAAAATATACAATTTCTAAATTTAGAATTTTTTCAAAAAAATTATTAAAAGCTAATTTTGGTTCCTCAGATGATCATGATTGACCTCCAAAAAATATCTAAATCAAATCTAAGTAGATATATTATTCTAGGATAGAATCTAACTTTCTGAGACAATCATTTTAGTGAGTGAAATAGCTCAAACGGAGCTATGAGTCAAAATTTATGGCCTCTAGAAAGTTAGCTTTTTTTTTTTGCATCATTCTCCTTTGGTTGAAAATAACTCAACTCCTACGAGTTGCCCTAATTATAATGCTACCATTTTTATTTATCAATATTTTTTAGCTTCCATTCTAAAATTCAAGTGTTGTCTTCTTACTACAACCCTTTTCAGTGCACCAAATACCTATTATAATTCCCTTACCTTGTACTCACTGTCTTCATATCTAAAACCTACACTATTTTTTATTTCTTCTTATTTGGAACATAATGCTCCCAATTTATCTCCTCATCTTCATCACCTTCATCATATTCTCCATGAAATTCATATAAATCTAAAATATTAAATACTCGAGATATATCAAAATTATGTGGTAAACTAACCTCATATGCATTATCATTGATTTTTTTCAGAATTTTACATGGTCTAATTTTTTTGTACTTCAACTTGTTGTATGTGCCTTTTAAATTTTTTTATTTCCTCAAGTTAACCATTACTATCTCTCTTTCTTTAAATACTTTGGATCTTCTTCTAACATCTTTTACTGATTTATATTTCTCATTACTTTCTTACAACTTTTTTCTTACTCCTTGCAACTGCTGCATATGCTCTAAAAATGTTTGATCTAAAAATTAGAATCTTTGGTTGAAATATAATTTAAAAACAAAAAACAACACAATTTTAATAATATTATCTCTGAGAAGAGATGTTTTATTAATCAAATTTGTAGATCCAAATATATGCCTATCTCTAAGAAGAGATGTCTCTTTTCTATTTCGGGTTATATCTTCATTTATATATATTTTGAAGGTAGGAGGAGGATGTGGAATGTCACCAATATCAATGGAGATTAAGTGGTTTGAATTATATGATTTACAACAATACATAATTTGAAAAGTTACTATTTTTATAAACTTACTATTTTTAGACTGCACTACTAAAATTAAAATTTTAGGAACTTTCATTTTTTTTTGGGAGTAAAAACCCACTCAGTGAATCTCGGTGTCATCTCATGATGTTCCCCTAATTCTTAGCTTTCCAACAGTTTAAACGAGGAGTCAAATAGAGCTATAGTGTAAAATTTAAGGCTCCCAAATGTTCTACCACTAATTGAGGTAAAATCATCACCCGAATTATCACCTAAAATGTTACTCGGATAATTCCTCCCTCCTTGAGAATAAATAGTCATTATTGCATCAATATTTGTCATCAAGTGTGGTAGTTATATTTTGATTTGATTCTTGATGCATACTTAAAATAGACTATACTTTATGGAGCTATGTAGGATCTGATTGTTCACCATTTCTATTTGACCATTAGTTTATGAATGGAAGGCCATGAAATTATTTAGCTTGTTATCTATTTACTTTTGTTGTTGTTGTGTTGTTTGTGTAGTCAGAGCTACAACATCAATCTTTTTGGATTCTTGTGACTTGACCACTATGAGAACAAATTTTTTGGCATTAATTAGGATGATAGATGTAGAAGATGGTACTTGTGGTGCTCTGTAATGCCATATTCCAAGAGTGAAGGTGATATTTTGAGTTCTTGATTCATAGATACCATGTCAATCATACATGAATGACTGATCAAAGAGTACATTATAAATATCTAGATTGACCACATCACATAATACCTCATCTTGGAAATGTTTTATTACATATGAGAGAATACATTGGTACATGACACATATATTTCTCCCTAGACTCAACCATCTAATACTATATGAATTTGGGTGAGGCTTTATAGACAAATTTAGGATTTTTACAATATTAGTAGAGAATAAATTCTTTTGATTCCCACTATCAAGAATGAAATGTAAAGGCTTATCTTTCACCCATAACTTAGAGTGAAATAAACTTTCATTATCATCTAGCCCCTCATTATGGGTCCATGATGAAGCAATGATGGCATCAAGCTCATCATCTACAATATCTTCTTCATCCTCTTTAACTACAAGGTGTGTATGAGGTAGAGAAGTAGATGTTGAGGATTGTGATTCAGAGAGTAGAGACTTGATGGCTTGACATTTTTCTTTGGAGTGAATTTCAAATTTGTGGTAATCACATCATTTCCTAATCTTTCCTTCCTTTTGATTCCAATTTGGCCTCATATTTGACCTTCTTTATCACTTTTCTATTTTGTAGGTTGACTCTTCATATTCATTCTCCATGCTTCTCCTCAATATTCACCATGAACTTGTACACCTCATCAAGAGTTTTTAGATGGAAGAGTTCCATCTCCCCCCATATATACCATTGTAGTCCACCATGATATTTGAGAACCTTGTGTTTCTCACTTTTCTCGATACCCAATCTCATAGATAAAGAAAGAAAAATATCAGTATAATCTTGAAAAGACTATTCTTTACCTTGGTAAAGTTCTTACCACTCTATCTATAGATCACATCATATGCTCTAATAAGATAGTATTATTCCTTTATAGCTTCTATGAAATCATCTCATGTAGGTTATACCTCAAGGCCAATATCATCTTTACTAAATCTCTTCTTGTACACTTTCCACCAATTTTCGATAGACAATGATGCTTTCAAAAGAGCAAAAATAATCTTCTCTTTATCGATAAATTTATTTATAAAAATATAGAAAGACAATTGATCTAACTAATTTTTTACTACATCAGCATTGATTTTTCCTTCAAATTTAGGGATATCAAAATTCAACTAAACCTTGAAGGGTGTTGGGGCACTGAAAGGATGTGGAGGTGTAGATGAGGAACCATAATTTCTCATCGAGATTTGTTAGAGAATTTGGGTGAATTGTTTTAGCATCTACACTTAATGTTGATAGAGGGATTCATTCACCATTTCCTTAAAAGGATCAGATGTGTCATTTTTATCCACCATTTGAGATTTTTTGGAGTGAACGGATGGATAGTCTGTTGGTTTTATTTTCCACTCAAGCTTCCTATAATTTGACCTCATCTTCGGGAGCATAAACTCTAAATACAAACACTCTGATACCACTAATTTAAAACTTATAAGCTTTAGTTGAAAGATAATTCAAAAAATAAGAAAAACACAATTTTAATAATGTTATCTCTGAGAAGAGATGTTTTAATGATCAAATTTACATATCCAAACATATACCTATCTCTAAGAAGAGATGTCTCTTTTCAATTTTGGGTTAAATATTCACTTATACATATTTTTAGGGTAGGAAGAAGATGTGTAAGGTCAACAATCTCAAGGGAGATTAAGTGGTCTGACTTCCATGATTTATAATAATACATAATTTAAGGAATTACTATTTTTATAAACTTACTATTTTTATATTGCACTACTAAAATCAAAATTTAGGGCACTTATATTTATTTTTAGGAGTTAATACCCACCAAGAAAATGTTTGTTTTATATCATGACTTTCTCCTTATTCTTAGCTTTCTAACGGTTCAAACGGGGAGACAAACAGAGCTATGGTGTAAAAGTTATGGCTCCCAGAAGTTATACCATTAATTTAAGTAGAAACATCACCTAAATTATCATCTAAAATATTGATCCAATCATTCATCCCTCCTTGAGAAGCAATTGCATCCATTGCATCAAAATTTGTCATCAAGTGTGGTAGTTGTGTTTTGATTTGATTTCTAATGCATACTTGGAATGGACTGTGCTTTATGGAGCTGTGCTTTGTAGAGCTATGTAGGGTTTGATTGTTTACCATTTCTATCTAACCAATATTCTATGGATAGAAGGCCATGAACTTCTTCATCTTGCTATCTTTTTATTTTTATTGTTGTATTGTTTGTGTAGTCAAGATTGCAACATTGGCTCTTTTAGATTCCTGTGGCTTGACCACCATGAGAATGAATTTATTAGCACTAATCAGGGAGACAAATGTAAAAGGTGGTACCTATGGTACCTTGTAGATCCATATTCCAAGAGTGAGGGTGATCTTTCAAGTTATTGATTCATACATGCTATGTTGATCATACATGAATGGTTGACTAAAGAGTATATCACAAACATCCAAATTGACCACATCACATAAGACCTCATCTTAGAAAGGTTTTATTGCATATAAGAAAAGACATTTGTGGGTGATATAGAGGTTTCTCCCTAAACTCAACCATCCAATACTGTATGGATTTGGGTGAGGCTTCATGCACAAATTTAGGCTTTTCATAACCTTAATAGAGATTAATTTTTTTGACTCCCACTATCAAGAATGAAATGTAAAATCTTACCTTTCACCCATAATTTAGAGTGAAACAACATTTCATTGTCATCTGGACCCTCCTCATGGGTCTGTGATAAAGCAATGATGGCATTGGGCTCAACATCTACAATCTCTTCTTCATCTTTTTTTACTTTAGGGTGTGTATGAGATAGAATAGTAGATGTTGAAGATTGTGACTCAGAGAACAGGGACTTGATAGCTTGACATTATTCTTTAGAGTGCATTATATATTTGTGATAATCACACTATTTATTAGTCTTCCCTTCCTTTTGCTTCTAATTTTGGACTCATGTTTAACCTTCTTTGTCACTTTTCCATTTTATAGGCTGACTCTTCGTATTCATTCATCTATGCTTCTGTTCAATCTTCACCATGAACTTTTACACCTCACCAAAAAATTTTAGATTGAAGAGTTCCATCTCTCCTCATATATACCATTATAGTCTACCATGATATTTGAGAACCTTATGTTTCTCACTTTCTTAGATACCTAATCTCATAGATAGAGAATGAAAAATATCAGTGTAATCTTGAATAGACTATTCTTTACCTTAAAGAAGTTGTTGCCATTATATATATATATATATATATATATATATATATATATATATATATATATATATATATATATATATATATATATCATAAAATCTAATGAGGTAGTATTATTTCTTTACAATTTCTATGAAATCATCTTAAGTAGGTTCCACCTCAAGGCCAATATCATCTGTACCAAATCTTTTCTTGTACACTTTCCATCAATTTTTGATAGGCAATGATTCTTTCAAAAGAGCAAAAGTGATCTTGTCTTTATTGATAAATTTACTTATAAAAAAATAGAAAGATAATTGATCCAACTAATTTTTTACTACATAAACATTGATTTTGCCTTCAAATGTATGGATATCAAAATTCACCTAAACTTTGAAGGGTGTTGAGACACTAAACAGATGTGGGAGTGCAGATGAGAAGCCATAATTTTTCATCAAGACTTGATGGAGAATTTGGATGATTTTTTTTAGCATCTACACTTGCTACTACTGGAGGGCTTCATTCACCATTTCTTTAATAGGTGGATAGTCTATTGGGTATAACTTTCATGATTTACAACAAGACAATACTTGGGGAATTACTATTTTTAAAAATTTACTATTTTTAGATTGCACTACTAAAATTGAAATTTGAAGCACTTATATTTACTTTTCAAGGGTTAAAACCCATAAAAACAATCTATATGCCATCTTTTGAAGTTCCCCTCATTCTTATCTTTCCAATGGTTCAAATGGAGATTCAAAAATAGCTATGGTGCAAAAATTATGGCTCACAGAAGTTTTGTCACTAATTTAGATAGAACTGTCACCTGAATTGTCACCTAAAATGTTGTTCAGATCATTCCTCACTCTTTGAAAAGAAATTGTCTCCATTACATCAATATTTTTCATCAAGTATGGTAGTTATATTTTGATTTTATTTTTGATGTATATTTAGAATGGACTATGCTTTATGGAGCTGTCTAGGGCCTGATTGTTCACCATTTCTATTTAATCATTAGTCTATGGATGAAAGACTGTAAACTTCTTTAGCTTGTTATCTATTTGCTTTTATTTTTATTTTTTATGTAGTCAGTGCTACAAAATCAACCCTTTTTGATTCCTATGGCTTGACCACCATGATAATGAATTTCTTGGCATTAATCAGGGAGACAGATATAGAAGGTGGTACCTTTGGTACCCTGTAGCACCATGTTTCAAGAGTGAGGGTGATCCTTCAAGTTATTAATTCATATATGCCATGTTGATAATACATGAATGGCTGACCAAAGAGTACATCGCAAACATTCAAATTGACCACATCACATAAGACCTCATCTTGGAAAGGTTTTATTGTATATGAGAGAAGACATTGGTGGGTGACACAGAGATTTCTCCCTGAACTCAACCATCCAATACTGTATAGCTTTGGGTGAGACTTCATAGACAAATTTAAGCTTTCTCATAACATTAGCAGAGATTAAATTCTTTTGACTCTCACTATCAAGAATGAAATGTAGAGGCTTGCCTTTCACCCATAACTTAGAGTGAAACAACCTTTTATTATCATATGTCCCCTCCTTGTAGGTCTGATGGCATCAGGTTCAGCATCTATAATATCTTCTTCATCCTCTTCGATTGCAAGGTGTGTATGAGGTAGAGTAGTAGATGTTGAGGATTGTGACTCAAAGATTAAGGACTTGATGGCTCAATATTTTTCTTTGAAATGCATTCTATATTTTTGATAATCACACCATTTTTTAGTCTTCCTTTTTTTTTGCTTCCAATTTTGGCCTCATGTTTGACCTTCTTTATCACTTTTCTATTTTGTAGGCTGACTCTTTGTATTCAGTCTTCCATGCTTTTACTCAATCTTCACCGTGAACTTGTACACCTCATCAAGGGTTTTTAGATTGAAGAGTTCCATTTCCCCCCATGTATACCATTGTAGTCCACCATGATATTTGAGAACTTTGTGTTTCTCACTTTCCTAGATGCCCAATCTTACAGATAGAGAATAAAAAATGTCAGTGTAATCTTAAATAGACTGTTCCTTACCTTGGTAAAGTTGTTTCCACTCTACATATAGATCATCATATGTTCCAATGGGGTTGTATTCTTCCTTTACAGCTTCTATAAAATCATCCCAAGTAGGTTCTACCTCAAGGCCAATATCATCCGTATTGAATCTCTTTTTGTACACTTCCCACCAATTTTTGACAGACAATGATGCTTTCAAAAGATAAAAAGTGAACTTTTCTTTATCAACAAATTTATTTATAGAAAATAGGAAGATAATTGATCTAACCAATTTTATACTACATCAACATTGATTTTTATTTCAAATAGAGGGATATCAAAATTCACCCGAACCTTGAAGGGTCTTAGGGCACTGAAAAGATGTGGGGGTGTAGATGAGGAGCCATAATTTTCTATCAAGATTTGTTAGAGAATTTAGGTGAATTATTATAACATCTACACTTGCTTATACTAGAGGGATTCATTTACCATTTCCTTGAAAGGATAGGATGTCTCAATATTTATACCATTTGAGGTTGTTTGGAGCGAATATGTGGATAGTCTGTTAGTTCTATTTTCCACCCAAGCTTCCTATAATCTGACCTCATTCTAGAGAGCATACACTCTAAAGACAAATTTCTCTGATATCACTAATCTAAAACTCAAAAGCTTTGGTTGAAAAATAATTCAAGAAATAAGAATAACATAATTGTAATAATTCTATCTCTGAGAAGAGATATTTTATTGATCAAATTTGCAGATCTAAACATATGCCTATCTTTGAGAAGAGATGTTTCTTTTTTATTTTGGGTTACATATTTATTTATACATATTTTGAAGGTAGGAAGAGGATGTGGAAGGTTACCAATATCAAAAGAGATTAAGTGGTCCAACTTCTATGATTTATAACAATACAAAATTTGAGGAATTACTATTTTTAGAAACTTACTATTTTTAGATTGCACTACTAAAATTAAAATTTGGGGCACTTCTATTTGTTTTTTAAAGTTAAAAAACAATCAAGTAAATATCAGTGCCATCTCATGATATTCCTTTCCTTATTAGCTTTACAATGGTTCAAATGGGGAGTTAATCAGAGCTATGGTGTAAAAGTTATGGCTCTTAGTAGTTATACCATCAATTGGGATAGAACCATCACCTAAAATGTTACTTAGATCAACGCTTCTACATCATCACTAATTTGATATATAATTAGAAATTATACCAAATCTAAAATACCCATATGATTTCTCCCATAAATAATTTGAAAATGTGACTTTTCTATTAATCTATTTACTAAATTATTATATGCAAACTCAGCTTGTGGTAAATCCAAGTACCATTACTTTGGCTTCTCTCCCACTATGCATCTCAATAAAATTTCCAAGATCTTATGCACAACTTCTATCTATTTATCTATTTTTGGGTAATATACACTACTAAATTGTAGCTTAGTACCCATCTTCTTCCATAAAATCCTCCAAAAATGACTTAGAAATTTCGTGTCCCTATCTAAAGTAATAATTTTTGGATCACCATATAATCTCACAATATCCATAAAAAATAATTATGCAACTCTATTGGCATCATTGGTTTTTTATATGTAATGAAATAAACTATTTTAGAAAATTTGTCTACAACAACAAAAATTGAATCATTAACTCTTTGTGTGTTTGGCAATCCCAACATAAAACCCATATTCAAATCTATCCATGGCCCTCTTACAACCAGTAATGGCATGTAAATTTTAGTATTTTGTGCATGTTATTTAGCCACCTGACATATTTTTCACCTTGAAACATACCTTGTCACAATCTTTTCATCTTTAGACCAAAAAAATTTTCCTCCATAAAAGCTATTGTCTTCATCTTACCAAAATGTCCAGCCAAACCACCACTATGTAATTATTTTATTATATTATCTCATAAAGACCCAACATGAATGTATAATTGTTTTACTTTGAAGATATAACCTTCTTGTATAAGATACTCATTATGAATAACATTTATCCCACTTGTTAATGGATTCTTTCACTGTTCAACCACCTTACTAAAATATGGATCAATATCATATAATTCTTTAATAGCTTCAAATCCAACTACTTCACTCACCATAGTAGTTAATAATGATACCCTCTTGCTTAATGCATCAACTACTTGATTCTATTTTATTGATTTATGCTTCAACACAAAAGTATATCCTTACAAGAAAAAAACTCACTTTGTATACCTATTATTCAACTTCTTTTGTGTATTCACATACTTTAAAGCCTCATGATCTATAAATAGTATAAATCTTTAGGCACCAGATAATACCTCCAATGTCTTAATGCTTGTACAATTGCATAAAGTTCAACATCATAATTAGAATACCTTGTTCTTACCTCATTCAATTTCTCACTAAAATATGCTATTAGCTTTCCTTCTTGACTTAGCACAACACCAATTCCCACAAATGAAGCATAAAAATCAACCTCAAACACTTTGTTAAAATTTTATAATACTAAAATTGGTCTTTCTATAGTATTCTTCTTCAAAATTTCAAAGCTTTCTATAGATTCTCTAGTCCATGCAAATTCCCTCCCTCTCATGCAATTTGTTATTGGTGCCATAATACTATTAATTTTTTTAATAATTGTTTTGTAAAAAGTTTCTAAACTATGAAAAATTCTTACCTCTATAATGATTTTTAGAATATGACATTCAACAATTATCTTTATCTTTTATTCATCTATTTTCACACCATCTACTGAAACTACAAATCCCAAAAATATCAAACTATTCTGCATAAACTTGCACTTCTTCAAATTTGTATACAACGTCTCCTTTATTAGTAAAGCCATTACCATTCTCAAATGTTGTAAGTGTTATTTTTTATTCTTATTGAATATCAAAATATCATCAAAATAAACAACCACAAACTTACCAATATATTCTTGTAGCACTATGTTCATCACCCTCATAAATATACTAGGTACATTAGATAACCCAAATGGCATCACCATCCACTCATATAAGCCATCCCTGGTCTTGAATGTAGTTTTCCACTAATCTCTTTCATGAATTCAATTCTAATATTAGCCACTCCTTAGATCAATCTTGGTAAAATATTTTTTTCCTACAAGCACGTTCATTATATCATCTAAATGAGGTATAGGCAACCTATAATTTATTGTAATTTTATTAATTGCTTTACTATCCATACACATTATACATCCTCCATCTTTCTTTAGAGTTAGCAATGCTGGTGTTGCACATGGACTCATACTCTCTCTTATCAATTTATTCCTTGGAAATTTAGTAACTTTTTTATTTAATTTTGCATGTTCTATTGGACTCATCTTATAAGCTACTTGACTGGGTAGAGCTGATCCTAGAATCAAATCAATGTGATGCTACATATCTCTCTTTAGTGGTAAACCATTTGGTAACTTATCAGGCATAAGATTTGCATATTCTTTCAACACTCATGCTACTTTTATTAGTATTTGCACCATTTTTATTTCTTTATTCTTTGCTATTAGTGCATAACAACAACCTGCTACTTTCATATCTTGGATAAGATTTTTAGTACAAAGCATGCTTTCTATCTTCTCTTCCTCTTTAAGAGGTAACAAAACTACCTTTGTACCACCTTTCCAAAAAATATATGTTTTCTTTTCTCTATCATGAACTACTTTCCTATCAAATTTTCACATTCTCCTCAGTAACACATGACATGCATCCATTAGAATAACATCACACCATATTTTATCATTATAAGTTTTTCCTATAGAAAAATTGATTAAGCACATTTTATCTACCATAACCTCATTCCCTTTATTAAACCATAAAATTCAATAGGGGTTAAGATTATTTTCAAATTACAAATATAATTTCTTAATCATTTCTTTAGAAACCATATTTTCATAATTTCCACCATCTATATTTATTTTGCATACCTTTTCACCTGAAGTACATCTTGTTCAAAAAATATTTGATCACAACCATACATCACCACCTTTTTTATTCATCACTTTATCCTTCCTTGGAGAAATCATGGTTTTTCTCATCATGAGATTCTCTCTAACATCATTTGGTGCAACTTCAATATTTTGCTATTCTATTTCAGCCTTAACTAGATTTACTCTTGGACTATCTTCTTGCCTCCTTTCTTGATCTTGATAGTTTAGACACTCAAATTCTCTATACCCTTCTTCTCCACATCTATAATAGACATAAGATTTATGTTAATTTGAAAACCATCCTCTAGCACCACTGTAACATTATCCTCTCTAAAATCCTCTTCCTTTTTATTGGTATTGAAACCCTTGCCTATTATCATCTTGCCTTTCTGTACCATGTGATGATTCACATTTATTAGCTTTAAATCCACTTTTGGTGGTATCAAACCCACCTTGTCCCCTTATTGGATGGGATACACCTCTTTTTGGACCAATATATATCCTAAAATTTTGTCTATTTTTTTTTCTTCTACCTTCAAAGCTAATTGAGAAGCCTTCTCCATGTTAAGTATTCTATGCATGCTTAATTCATCTTGAATAAAAAATTTCAAACTATTTACATACCTTGCAACCATCTAATCTTATATTTCATCATGCTCCACTCATATGGAAAGCTTATAAAATTCATCTATATAATATTGTATACTATGATCATTTTGCCTCAAAATTTGAAATCTTCTATATAGGATTTGTGCACAATCCACAGGAAGAAATTTCTCCTTCAGCTTCTTCTCCATCTTTTCCCATAAATTAATCTTTTCTTTACCTTTTTTTCTCTCTCTCTTTTTGTAGGTGATCCCACCAAATCATTGCATGACCTTTCAACTTTGTGCATGCAAGCTTTACCTTCCTAGCTTCTCTCAAAGTCTTCCACTGAAAGAACTTCTCCATGCTATTCATCTAATCTATCAACTCCTTTAGTTTTAAACTAAATTCATAATCTAGAACATCAACCTTGATTCCTTCATTTCTTCCTTATAAAGCCTGAACCATCCTCTCTTCCATTGATGGTGTCTACTCTTACTATTCTTCTTCTTGCAAATTTTTTTTATCATGATCTGTGTCTTTCTCATCACCACCTTGTCTCCTTGTTTGATTGGTGATAACCTTTGTTAATTTTTTAACTTGAATCTATAGTTCATGTATTATCTAGTTTATATGTGCCATACCTCCTCATCCTCTCACCATTTTTCTCTCCTCCAAGATTTGAACTTGCTCTGATACCAAATAATGAACCTAAAAGCTAACAAGAACAAGAAAATTACCAATAGGCCACGATCTTAAAATAATAGTCAAAATTGATTCGTATCAATTGCTTCCAATAATTACAAATCCAAACCATGCTTAAATAGGTCTAAACTCAAAAAATAAAGTCTACATGCAAAATTTGAAAAAACTAAGATCTAAAAAATATGTCTATTTTTAGCAGCTAATATATATAGTAATTTTTGCATGAAAGCACACTTGGCTCTAAAAATTTCTTGAAATAACCTAAATAGTAAAATTAGACTATGGGACAAAATTCAACTGAAGTTGACTTTTGGGCCTAAAAATATGTAATTTTTAAATTAAAAAATTTCTTTAAAACATCATTAAAAGTTAATTTTAGACCCTCAGATGATCAGGTTTGGTCTCTGAAAAAAAGAATCAAATTTTTTGAGATGGTCATTTTGGCACATGGAAGATCTCAAACAAAGCTATGAGTCAAAAGTTATGGCCTCTAGAAGGTTGGCCTATTTTTTATGCATCAATTTTCAAGTGGATTACTAATAATCATAAAAAAATGGTTTTACAAGTAGCTTAACATAAACCACATCATGATGTGAAATATAGTTACTATCTTCACTATCATATATTTAGAGAAGTTATAAAGAAATTTTAAATTCATTTATCACAAATGTGAATAGGTATACATCATTTTTTTTCATTCATATAAAAATGAAATCAAACACACAACTAAAAATAAAATACACCACTAAAGTAAAAGTGTCATTATCGCTAATGATTAAAAAGAGGCTATAAAACCTCAAACCTCTATTATCTTCATCTTGAATAGGTGAAGGTACTTACTCAGTCAATGTATCGATGAAGTTTGTGTCGTTTTTGATAATAAGACTCCCCCACACACATAACTAACACTGTTGACTCAAGACATCAGGTCTGACTAAAAGTGCATCATTTATATAGGATGTAAATAAATTTGTTAAATTTGACATAAAATATCTCTTTACAAAAAATGACTCAACTATCGATATTTTTGAATTTTTGATATAAAAGACATTTTGACAATAATTTAACCTAGAACCTATTTTAAATATCATAATATAAAACTAAAACATTGACAAGACTATTTTGAAAAAAATACTAAAGTATATATGACTTAAATCTACAATTACAAAACATATAAAAAATATCGACAAAGCTTAAAAACTATAAATAAAATTGACTCTATGAAAGTATATAATAATACTTTGACATAGATTTGAAATACTATAATTAGATAAAAATTTAATAATCACCCAATAGAATTAATAACTTCAACTTATATGAAATTTTACAGGGAATAAAAATCAACACGTATATTATGGGAGGATCCATTGAATCAACCAATGCAAGTCTTTTAAATCAATGTAATTTTTTGTTGATGCCAAGGCAACATAGACGCAAAAAACTTGTGGATTAAATATTCATACAAAGTTATGTATCTGAACCAATTTAAGCAATGAAAAAGTCTCCATCCTTAAAAAATTTATGGATGCATTATAGGTAGGAAAATTGGTTATACACTTAGGAAGATGAATGAGCCACTTTTCAAATCTACATAGTTCTTGATATAATTTGTTTACAAACTTAGTCAAATAATAAATAGGCCAAAGATATACTGTATAGGTATAGGGTAATTTTGGATCCACCTCATCAAGAGTTGAGGATGTGGAATACATGATCAGGGCTAATGATCTACTAGAACTTTGAACTTAGTGTAATTTAATATAGGCTTATTCGAAACTGAATGCCAGACATTGTAAGGATAATTTATATTTATGAAATTTGTCCAAATTCTTATTTGAAACCATAAATAAAAAAATTCTAAAGAATATAAACCATTATGGATTGGACTATGTATGAATTATTTGAGAATCAGTCATTCAAAATTAAGTTGACTTGGTAGTGGTGAGAGAATGCCATATGGAAGATTACATATAATAAGGGTTAGTACGTAGGCCAAAATAGTGATATAGTCATTAGTGTTATGTATAAGATTTAATTTGATCGACTAATCATTGGATTCAAATACGAGGCTTATTCTTCAATGTATTTTGCTATGGTTCTCATGTAGAAAGATGTAGAGAAATAAGAGTAGAGTTAAATACATAGATTATTTCTTTGACACCTATGAGGTGCTTTATCATAATTTGATCTAGTCTCTTATAGAATGTCTCTTGACAAAGTTTGATGCACTTCAATTTTATTTCACTAATCACTAAAGAATGAATAGTAATGTATACACTGGTTCATCTTCTTCTTGCTCTGCAGGTCATTAGATCAATTTGATGGAAAACCAAAAGATAGGAACAATCACGCTTTTATAGATTTACACAAAAAAACCAAACTATGACAAATCTTATATAATATTTTATATAGAATTAGAATCTAATAATGGGGAAAATAAGGAAACTATGTTGTGTCCCTATAAACTATTTATACTTCCATGGTAGAGATCAACATTTCTCTCATACCATATATTAGTAAAAATCAGAGTCTCCACAATATTTGGAACATAGAGTAATGTAAACATAATAATATTCTATTTCTCTCATTCAATTCTTCAATTATTACAAATGATATATTACAAATATATATAGGAAATATGTTTCCTATATTCAGGATAGTGATGTCCCTACAATCTCTCACACACTAACCAACTGACTATATGCAAAATATATTGTTACTACAATATATTCGTATAACTAACAAACTATATAAAACTAACCTTTATAATAATAATATTATTATTATTCATAATAATAATATACCACACAAATATATTTATGTAATATTATTTAACTAAAAATATTTACGTTATTAAAAACTTAATAATGTGAACACACCCTAACAAAAATATAGATTTTAAAATAGTGTGTAGTATGTAATTAATGTTGGTATACATAATAAATGGTTTCAAATAATTAGTAACACTTCTTCTTGAGGAAATTTTATTGGTTAAAAATTATGCATCAAGTTTGTTCCCATCAATCTATTACTCTGAATTTTACACATTTGTAGATAAATGTTATCATAGTCCAAAACCAATTCATAAATTTAAAATAACTCATCAGATGTGATTGTTCCATCAATTCTATTTATCATATTTTCCATTACTTATCAAACCAATTTTAGTTATGTTTGGTTATTATTTATATATGCTAGGGCATATCTGAATTAAAATTTCACATTAATATATAGGATATCTCTATTATTCATCTTATTTTATCAATTTTGCTTATGTGAAGTCATATAAAACAATAAACACATTAAATTTTTTGGTGAACCCCTCTATTCTATGAATGCTAATAACTTATATGGTTTCCTACTTAATGTTTCATGATTATTTTTCTACTTTTTCCTATTTGATTTTTATATCTCCATCTTTTATTACATGTTTTTAAAAAATTATAGCTTCCACTCACCTATTTCCTCTTATGGATTACACATACCATTAAAATTAAGTTCAAATACCCTTGTTATTTGAACACACATATCTGTTAAGGTTACCTAGGGTTTAATTCTCCTCAAATATGATTTTCAAATTTACATCATGTTTGGACTTCTTAAATTTATATTTAATTTATTTATGTTATTCATGCTTCTATCTTATGCCTAGTAAGTTTAGATATTCACATATTATTAGGCATAATTAGAGCTTGAGTGGTGTTACTTTTGAGTTTATTCAATTAACTTAGAATCCCACTCATGTTTTTAAAATGTCAATAGCTAATGAAATAAATTTTATTTATGTACCTCCTTCTAACATTAATTGGAGTGATATAATTACATATCTTGTAAGGATATGCCTTTCTATAATGTTAATTATGTTGATAGTGCTAGTGAGGAAAATGACCATGTTTGTGACAATTAACTGATTTATAATACAAAGTATAAATTAGCATATGGTAGGTATTAAAACTAATTTTAGGGTATATATTTCCATTTTTCTCCAAAATTTAAGTAAGCTAAAATAACTTGTCATTTTTATTTCCTATGTAAAATTTATAGCATACAAAAATTAGAGGAATTTGCTTGGTTGAAAAACTATTAGTTCATGAAAATGGTGGTTACATAACCACATTGGTGTTTTCATAAATATATCATAGGTTTTAAAATGTCAAGTATTGGTCTAGAAACTATCTAGTGGTTTCGTAATCATTGTAGCCTAAAAGCGATGGTTTTACTTGTATGCAAGTCATGAAAGATGAAGGAAAAAATAGTTATTTAAGTATCACATTTCTAAATTTTGGGATTATTTTATAAGATTAATTTTTTTTGAAAAGTTTAAATGCACCAATGTTGGTTAAATAAAAGAAACTTAAGGCATTAAAGAGAGGTTACTACATTCAAGCAAAGATAAGATAGTTGAAAACAATTAAGAATAGTTGAACATATGGAAGATCAGTCTCATCCAAAGAAGGAAACCAAAGATGAAAATTAGAGTGTATTATAAAACTACACAAATGGGATGGTTGAGTTTAGTACTTATTATTTTTGAATAAGAAATTCATCCACTAAAGAGTGCATAGATTATTTCCAATGTAGGGTGCTTTGAGATGTTTGTGTAATTTTAGGCCTCAGTAATGTGGTGAGATTCTAAAACTTAACAAGATATTAGAGATAGAATCATGGAATCAATCATGTATATTTTTATCACTTTGAGTTTTTTTAGGGTAATTATCATTTATGTCTCTCTTTTTTGTTGTGTTTGTTTCATTGATTACATGTTTTTATTCTTTGTAACTAGTATAATTTATCACTCAATTAAGAGAGCGTAAGAATCAACTATGACATGAACAGTGCTTATTCATAAAGTTAAGGAACTTCATTTTCATTTTATGCTTATGTATAAGAAATTGAATTATAGTTATGTATTGAGTAGTAGCATGGATAAAATGTGAAGGATGGCATGCAATTTATGTAGCATGCAGAGATAGCATGTGAATTTTTGATAAGTGAAATGATTGTTGTAAGTGATAGACATTACATCTAAAAAACATCACAATAAAACATTTTAGTTTTTTTATATGATATATAAATTGGGGAAAACATTAGTGAAATTAATACATGTTAAATGTATCATACAATGGAATGACCATGTAAATTATATATAAATTGTTATCAAAGAAAGTTTTATTTTTGCTTTGAAATGATCTGCTAACACTTTTATGCATTCTATTACATATTATTTTATTTTTTATATTGTTATTAAGTACAGGTTTTGAGTTACATAAGTATATGCATGATAGAATGTTTGAAGAGAAAATGGATTCAAGAACTTGTATATATCAATTTAAAAATACAAATGGAAAGTAGAGAATTAAGAAAGATGTTTCAACATTTGAAATATGAGAATAAAAATTTTCAAACTAAATTAATGAGCCATTGATAATTTATCATGGGTATCATTGAGAAGCTGAAAACCAAGGAAGAGATGTTAGTAAAGTTCTAAGATGATGGTGGAGTGAAGGTAAAAGAAGAGTTCCAAGTAAATGATACCGTCCTCTACCCAAGATGTACAAACCATGACTAAGATATAAAAATTAAACACTTTACCATATTCTATTTATCCCCATCAAGATTAATATGAGTCCTTTGGTAAATATGAGAATCATACAGAGGGATTCGATTCTAATTTTTTAATCAATATGGGATATATATTAATGGTCAAGGAATGAATAATACCATAAAGGTTAAGGAAAGTCATAAATATTTATGTTTGGGATATGTTAGTGGTGAAGTGAGAGTTGGAGAATGCTCCAAAATAACTACTAAAGAAGTAAAATTTAAAAAAATGCACAGATCCTTATTCACTAGCTCAAAAAAAACAACACATGTAAGGTAATGGAATCATTTATTTTATAAAATCTAATGATAATTAATCTCTCTCAAAATAATAGGAAAGTATCTTAGGAAGATGAAGGTAGCTTTCTTCCACCTCAAATAGATAAAGAATAATTTCCAAGTAGAGGAAAATGACTTTATGAAAAGTGAATGCAAGTTGAATCTGAGAAGGGGACAACCTTTAAATAAGGAAAAAGCATCAAATAAGAATGAAAATAATCTCTAAATAGATGAGAACATCCCAAAGGAATAAGTATATCACTAGAAATTTCTTACACATTCTCAATTAAGCCTAAGGGCATCCCAAGAATTATGGAACGAACATGTCTTCCATTATTTTATTTAATTATAAGTAGAGTGGCAACACATTTAAAAAATTATGGTATACATATTTAATTTAATTTTATATAATTAATAAACATTTTATGACTATTTTTTATAAGAATAAATCCATCCACAAGAATAATTTGTACTTACAAAAAAGGATGTAAGCTGTAAATATCACTCTCTAAATTAGAATGTGGCTAAGGGAATGTTTTCCAAGATAATGGGAAATATATATTGCAATCATTGAAACATGAGTGGGCATTGTCATACATTTATAAAAAATTCTTAATCCAAATTATTTAAATGGGAATTTGAAGAAGGAAGAGGCATCTAAAATCAAGAGAGAAGGTTTTCAAGCACCTACAAGCCAAGAGGTTGTAAATGAAGAATACAAACTATTTAAGGAATAATCCATTAAGAGGTAATAGTCAATAAAAGAGTACCTATAAAAAATACCAAGAATTAAGTATGGTGATATATTAATCATTATAAATATTTTTTATAGATCTAGGGATATAATATTCATCAATTTCAAGAGCTACCTAAGATAGAAACCTTCAAGAGGGAGAAACCCATAGAGAATTCCTCATCACCATTGATTATGGGTAATGGTAAGCATTGAGTATTGATTTCAAGGATAAATTATTTGCATAGGTAAGATGTTGATTAATATTCATATGAAAGCACCTCAATTTTTTTTTTGTGTTTCATTTTTTAAGGAAGGAAGAAAGGAGATAAACTCATTTATATGAGTTAATATTATTTTAACTTAGTAAGGTTGGATATGAAGAAGCCCTATAATTGGTTTTAGAAGTAATTTTTTGAGTATCCATTGCATCAAACAAGTTGTATCATTTTCAATATTATCAAGTTCACGTTGATATAAAAATTGGAATGATTTCCTTACCACTTCTTGTAGTATATGAAAATATGGGTATAAGGGACATTTTATCTTGACATAAATATCCAACCATAGGGTGAAAAATAAGGTATAAAAAACGTGGAGATATGTTGGTTTTATTTTCATCTTCATAAATATTCAATTTTTTATCATGTGTATCATGTTTAGTTGTTTATCAAATTTATAACATGCATTTAGGAATTCACATGATTTTAGCATGGAGGTATAAGTTGTTTTTCATAATTAAATTAAATTATCATGAAAATGATGGTTTTGGTATTTTAGATACATTAATTTGGTATCAGACACTTGAAAATATCAATTTTGATCTATCCATGACATAAATGAGTTGTGCGTACACATATGAATCTTGCACAGATCTTTCCCTACCCATTTCCCTATTTATGGATGTGGCCTTCCCATTTTTTTTGTCATTCATATATTGGATCTCCATATTCTATGACTAAATGGTCTGTTATCCTAAGTGGAATATTTTCATATTTTATATCATTATTTCTTGCTTCTTAGACACGTGCCAAAAATAGTTAGTTGTTATCCATTATTTATAGTGTCTATTTTCATTGATAGTATCCCAAGTTTTTCAAAAAAATAAATTTAAAATTTAAATTCCTCCCTTGGGTTGGACCACCCATTTTTCATGTCATTTATGGGGGAAAATTACCCAAAGATGCATCCATTTATAAACATCAATACTAAGGATATATTCCTATCTAGTTCTCATTTTGTCACTACTTGGAAAACTATTTGTACATCCTTGAGCCACTATCCTAAAGTATCTAACTTTGAAAACCCTTCAAAGGAATAATAAATAAGCCAAGTAAAAACATATAAATAAAGGTTAAGTTGCATATTATCAAGTTTAAAAATATAAATCTATGTATTAAATTCTAGCAAAACACTATTGAGAACACATACACACAGGTGGAATAATTATATGTAGTTTGAGCCCTATTCAGAGTTTTGGAACATAGAATTTTTTTTATTAATCAAAGTATTGTAGTTTGGGTTTTAAGACCCATATTTTAAACCCAATTTATTAGGTCAAGAAAGTGTTGAAAGTGGATCTAGGGTTTCAAGGAAAAGGAGTACCAAATTTGAGTCTACACACATGGATGAGTGTCGAAAATTACTCAAAAATAATTATAGGCACAACGATTTTTGGCACAAAAGATTGGAAAAAACAAATAAAAAATTCTAAGAGATAGTGGAAACATCTAGTCATTGAATATGTCCAAGCCTTACTCTCCAAGGGTCTTACCTTCTCTAGTCACCAAATTTTGAACCAAAAAACATAATGGTTCACGTACCTAATTAGGTGTATTTTCTCCTTATTATTTGATTTATAAATTTTATGTATTTGCTTTCACATTATCATTTTATTTAATTTAGTGTATGGTCTATATCCAAGCTAATCAACACATGTAAGTTCAGGTATAGCCCTCTTTATTTTACTCTAGTAATTTCATTTTGTTGAATTAGTAGAATAAATGGGGAGAAGGGAAATGTAGTCACTAAAATTTAAATTTAATGGTAAAACAATGCATATTTGACCATCCTATTATATGGATTTGGCTCATGCCCAATTCCATAACTCAAAGAGATTATTCTAATTCCCTAACTCAAAGAGACTATTGCTCTATCTCCAAGTAGAAAATCCTTATCTTAAGCAAATTATAATACATATCACTTCCTGATCTTCTCTTGAAATATTCTAGACTTATCCTTTGAATGATTTAAACTTCCAACATAGCTCAATTTACTTACCAAACAAGATCTCTCCATCAGAAAAGTCTCATTTGTTGGTAGCATCTGAATCTATTCATCACATCTTCCCATCCATAATGATTAATTTCTCAAATTAAAAGTCACTTAATAAGTCACCTTGCATGTTTCATAATCCCCATCCAAGGAATTTTTGTAGGGATCATTATAAATCCAAATTTTAAACCAATTTTCACATAAGACCCTAATATGATGAAAAAGGAATAGAACATATAATTACACCTTGAGTAAAAGGTATCTATTCTTCCCAATTTAGAGTCCACATAGCCTTAGTATCCCCAAGTTAAGTTTGTACAAACCTAAAAGGTCACAATTCATTGTTGATGCACTTAATTATAACATGAATTCACCAAAATTTAGCATTGTACTAGTATTTACACACACTAAAATAACATGGAAGAACTATGTGGAGTTTGATCACCTTTATAAGTATTGGTATGTAGGCAACACTTAACATAGGAGGTGTTGAGATTAAGTAAAACTTCAACTATTAACCTATTTTTTATGTTTATTTTTTTTATTCCTCATTTTATATCAAGATAGGGTTACAATTGAAGAATAAGGTACTCACCATATTTTTTAATAAATAGTGCATCTCAAAACACATATGCATAACCAATAGGTACAGCATATAAACTAAGATTTACATAGAGAGCAAAAACACTTCTAGATGTTGACGTTTCCTACAGACTATAGTATCGTGTAGCCTTGTCTAATTAACTTGGTCTCATATAGAGATTAAATAATGACCTACTTTTGATTCATAGCCATCTCATATAGTCACACAGTCAAATCTCTATTCTTTATCTGACTCTTACATTGTCAAATTTATAGCTATGTAATTTATCTATATTATTTCTGCTATTAGCATCTTTCCATATTTACTAAGTTCAAAATTGGAAATGATTAATTTATATGCATGTTATACATTTTAATTTTACACAAAAGTTTTTCATAATTAGGATTTAAGTATTTTCTTATTTTCTCAATTTTGATAAAACACTACTCACCCCAAAAATTTCTCTACTTGATATCCTTTATCCCACTAAATATTGACAAATCCTAGTAACATGAACTAGTTTAATGACAAAATAAATCACAATATTTTATTCTCACACTCGCACATAAATATTTATTATTTTATATCACCTAATTAACTAATGACTTGCTTACAACTATAATGTGAGTACTAAATTCCTAACATCCCCCCTTAGTACTATAAATAAAATATATGGACATCCACATAAAATGAAGGTAAAGAGAGAACACATCGACCTCTTATCAACCATTCGAATAGTTACACACCAATCATAGACTATGAGAACATAAATATGAATAAGGACTCGCATGTCTCTTCATCCTCCATTTTTCATAGATGGATTTTATGGATGGATATAGATCAACCACCATGGTATGAACAAAAACACACATCTTTGTTCATCCTCCGCACCTATGTAAGTATGAAAATTAATTCATAATTGATTAATACACCTATGAAGATATGAACTATTACATTTAAATACATTTATTGGGTTTCTTATTAATACATTATATAACACACCAAACATAAATTAAAAATGAAGAAAATTGAGGACTATGTCCTAATTATCATCTTTTGTAGTCACTGCATATTATTGTTTCCACTCGATCATAATATCAAAGGAAATTCTACTACCACTAAATATCACCCTTGACTTTAGCAATTTTATCACAGGGATTTTTTTTGTCACTATTGCATAATGTGACCTCATCATTGGTGGTTGAGAAGAGGTGCTATTATACCTTGTACCTTTGTTTCCTTCATTTTCTAATGTATTGCTATGTACTCAACTGCTTAGATTTTGAAGCTCAAATTTATGTTATTTTCTATAACAAAAACTCCTCCATAGGATTGACACATTTGATACAAGGATATTAGATTCATTTGAAAATGTGTTCTTTACAAGAATGATTTTTTTTCTTTTTGACACCTAACTTTAGATTTGACTATCACTTTTAATTTTTTTTTTAAAAATCCACTCAATATCAATATTAAAATACTAAAACCTAAAATATAAACGTAATACTATAAAATCAAACAATATTGTCAAATTATTAAAACCTTTAAAAACTGATATTAAGAACAAGACCATGTGGAAAATTAAGTTTTGAGATCCATTATTCAGCATAACTAGACACTAACCAAGTTATAACACAACTATAAGGCTACAAACAAATAAAACATTATTCAAATAGAAGTTAGAATATAGAATAAACCATTACGTAAACGACTCTAAACTATTAACTTAAAACAACACTTAATTAAAAAAATTGAAACTTAATGACTCTTATGATTCCGACACAACGTTAAAACTTTAATAAGGGAATCGTAAAACAAACTATGGACTGATTACAATAACAAACAAACACGGCTCAAGGGTGATTTTTTTTTTTTTTTTTGTTTTTTTGTTTTTTTTTTCTTAAAATATATATTTCAGAGATTTAGAACCACTAGCATCATAGGATCACACACATGGAGTTCTAGCACAGATGAATGGCAGGATTGATGTGGGTATAGACTTGAACATAGGGATAGTGCACAACACTCCATAAATTTAATGAAAGTATCAAAAGTTGTATGGATTCTTCATCACCATGTGCATTCCACTATCATATATATTATATGAATCTCGTTGAGCAGTGCTACATGTAGCATATTAACACAGAGATAGAGTGCACCACTTGGAGATAACAGGTCTGATCAACATGTCAACCCGATCTAAAATGTCCAAACCACTAATTATCAGTTTAATAGATTCAAACACGATAAACGTATCTCAAATATAATCATTACATATATGATATAAGCTACACAGATTTTATCACTATGCACTCAAATACAATCACTACACATATCTATAGAGTTTAGCCACACTTCGAGACAACTGAGACAAGTACTGACTTATCAGATCATACAAGCAAAATGATAGAAGTCTGCAAAAATAATGAATTCTTAGGAAGCAGAGGACGTTGGCGCTAAAAATGGTGTAGGTCAGATATGTGTGGCAGAAACCAAAGGCATTAATGCTTCATAGCTCCGTTGAAAGTTAAACCCCTCACATTTATATAGATATCATTTGAAGAAATGATAAATCAGGCACGAGCTGATGAATAAGAAAATGCAAATTCACAAGGGCTGTCTTATAGATCTGATTCAAGCTGGCTATGAGAGGAACTATGACGGAACCAGTTGTATGACAGAACCTGCCATATGACCAGAACAAATACCTTAAATTTACCCAAACTGGGATTAATAAATGCATATTGCTTCTTACTAAAAACAATAATTTTTCAATGCTATAAACTTGTATGAAACACATCTAAGACTCTCATTTGAATTATTTGGTGCACTGCTCTGATACCAAATGAATTATTTGAATTAGATTTACACAAAATAATCTTTTTTTCTTCATTGTTTTATTCAAAGAAATAGGTTACACATATAGATGATATTACTCCTATAAACAACGAGTTATTTTCAATTACTCACCCCAAACATATCTCTACTCTCTATCTTTTATCCCACTAAATCACAACAAACCATAATATCATGTTTTGGTTTACCTACCAAATAACTCATTATTTTATTCTCACACTTACACATAAAAATAATATATTTTATATAACATAGTTAATTAACTACTCATTTACAACTATAATGAGAGTGTTAAAGTCCTAACGCCTATATCTAGTATAAAAAATAATATGCTTAGGCCTCCTTCACCCATTCGTAATTTTAATAATAATATTTAACCATTGAATGAATCTCTTAAGATTCTTAGTATGTCTTCAAAAGAATTCATATTCTTAATGCATGTTGTGAGTCTCTTAAACACAAAATTCACCATCTAACATTAAAAATCAATACCTACCATGCTTGTGTTAACTTCAATGTTATATATGGAAACTGAATTACGCATAATATTATAAGTGCACCATTATATCGAAAGCTACTCATGCCTAAATTTCATATGTTTTATGAAAGTAGTGATCCATATCTACATCATATAGATTTAAGAGCTTCTATGGAAAAATATGACGGTAGTCAGATTTTACTAAAAGTGCCTCCAAAAAAAATATTTGAAAATGCTTTGATTTGATTTCAATCTCTTTCCAATGGGTATTTACACTATTATATTGATTTAGAAGAGACATTTTTAATGTGATACATTTAGAATAATGGACCAATAGTTATATATAAATGTTTACGTTCTCTTCATCAAGGAGAATCAAATTCAATTTATTATTTTATTTTTTGATTCAGGACTTGTAATCACCAATTCATTTACAAACCAATATATTTAAAAAAAAAAGTTTGTTTAGAGGCTTCATTTTTCCTCTCAAGGTAAAAATAATTTGTCACACTTATGATTCATTTCAATCACTTTTCACTAAATTTTTTGCACTAGAAGAGAAATTGGTACTCAATCCAAATCCCAAGAAGTCATATGGCATTAAATTTTCATAAGAATTTTTATACAATAAAACCAAAGAATCTATTTCACTTCCTAAGACAAAGCTTCCAATCAAGGAAAATCAGGTTAAAGTCCCAAAAAAAGAGAGGAAAGACTCAATTTACAAATTAACACCTAAATCAAACAAACCTACTTTACATAAGATGAAACCACTCAAGTTAGACATTTTTAAAGGTCGGACACATGATATTGTACATACACTATTGGATAATAAGTTAATCACTCTACCTCAAAACTAATATCACCCTCCTCATCGATTCAAGAAAGTAAAAGGGAAACTATTTTGCATTTATCATGGAACTAATGGACATCAAGACAATAAATTTTAGGCATTAAAAAAAATTTACACAAGTTTCAAATAAATGGGTTATTACATTTGGAAAAGTTGAGACTTACTCAACAAGGTCCCCTTCTCCATCTTCTATTACTACTCATTTTATGAAGACCAAGACATCCCAACTCATTCTTGTGAAGGAGCTAATGGATTATAAAACTTATAAGGATGATGTTGATAGGCTAATATATTCTTCTACTTATCATTCTACCATGATTGATTTATCCCAGGATATTCCCATTATGGAACTAATGGTCACTTTATTAGAATATAACCTAGAGAATACATTGTTTTGAATGATAAGGAACAAAATAATGTAGACATAGTTACATATCCTCGTAAAATATTATGGACATAAAAAGTTCATAAAGTATCTAAAAATTAATGAAAAGTACAAGTTAACAATATCTCATAGAAAAAACAAGAAAATGAACTTTCTCAAAGTGTTTCTCAAAAGGTCCATCAACTGAACTCACATGATTATAGTGAATTCCTATTCAAAATTGATTAGATAAATAATGTTTTAGCATCAAGAATAAACATACCATGGATTCATATCATATATAATTATGAAATACTTATCAAGTACATAATTATTCTACACATCACATCTATACTAATGTACAAGACACAATAACTAGACCACATTGAATACAAGATAGTAGACCAAAAAAATCAAACTCATAATGTGATAACAATTGAACATTACATTTATACAACATGTGAAATCAAATAATGAAAATAAAATGCAAATCTTGGAATATATAAATTAAACCATATGAAATGATATTAATATACAAATCCATTAAAAAACTCTCAAAACACAGATCAAAGTACTCATCATATATAATAAAACAATTTATTTACAATATAATAAAATTAATAAATTATCTAGGCTTCATCCCCCAATCCATCTAACTCATTAGTACCTCTACCTCTATTCCTCCTATCTCTATAAATAGATGCTTCTCTATCTCCTCTATGCCCTCAAGACCAAGACCTATATCATCTAACATCCCATTGAACAAATCCTAACTGAACCATTATATGAACATGATCCATCTATAAATCACTATAGAAAGGAAGAATATATATAGATATATAAATACCACTCTTAGATCTAGGCACATATCATCTATCCATCTCCATCTGTAGATCACATGGATCACCATAAGCTATAGTGAATGTTATTAAAGCAATAGCAACAAGATTAAAAAAATTCTAATTTACAATATAAACATGGTCTACTCTCTCAAACAACTGATTACCAAATATATCATATGTAATATTTTGCATTAAATTATGAATATATGTGTCTATTATAGTAGCCCAATACTCATCACCTACATCAAAAACATAGGGAATACATAAGACATTGGTAACTTATATAGAAAAATGAAACTAAAATACCAATATACAATCATATGTATACATAATTTTGTGCAACTACATAATTAGTTATAGCATTCATTGGACTACGATACGATTGAAACTAACCTTCTTTTCTAACACCTCCTCCCTAGGATATGGGTGTGACACTTTGATTTACTAAAATAATAAAAATGATGGGCTAAATCATGTCCATTCTCCATCAATTTTACTTTGCAATGCATCTTACATCATCCAAATCAAAAATAAAATTTTTAAGATAAACCTCCAACATATGCAAAGATGTTATATCTATAACACTAGGTCCTAACTTGTGGCTAAGAAAACAAGCAAACCTCCTAGTCCATGTCTATGCATAAGGTTCCATGTCACATATTTCTAAATGCCAAATTGATTTTTGAACCTTTAAAATTGGAATATCTTCACCACTGATCCAAAACTCAAAATTTTTGATTGACAAATATTTCAAAAACATGAAAATAACATAGTAAAAAAGATTTCTTTGAGAAGAGATGTTTTATTACTCAATATTTCAATACAACCATATGCTTATCTCTGGGAAGAGATGTCTAATTTCTATTTTGGGTTACATATTCATTTATACACATTTTGAAGGTAGGAGGAGGATGTGGAAAGTCACCAATCTCAAGGTAGATTAAGTGGTTCAACTTCCTTGATTTGCAACAATATAGAATTCATGGAATTATTATTTTTAGAAACTTACTATTTTTAGACTACACTACTAAAATTGAAATTTAGGGCACTTATATTGAGTTTTTGAGGTTAAAAAACCATTGAGTGGAACTCGGTGCCATTTAGCCACGTTATCCTCATTCTTAGCTTTCTAATAGTTCAAACGGGGAGTCAATTAGAGCTATGGTGAAAAAGTTATGGCTCCCAAAAATTCTGTCATCAATTGGGGTAGAACCATCACTCGAATTGTCGCATGAATTGTTGCCCAGATCAACCACACTAGGAAATATATCATGAAGACACATATTAGCACAGATATGGTGTAATTCTATTACATCCTTGGCCCATCTAGTAAAGCCTTTAAAATTCTTGAAAATAATCCCAATAGGTGTGATTTTATCTAGGAACACACATTATTACATTATATTAAATATTTACTGTCTCTCTAATACTAATTATTGTACAAAAAATATGTGAGTAGGTCCTATCACCACAAGTCCCAAGATTAGATAAACCACATCTATGTGCTCATATGGGCAAACATAGAGTAAAGTAATTACTCAAGTCCACCTATGTGGATCTCTGATTTAAAAATGTATATATCTTTGTATAAATGTGCATGCATAATTTTACCCAAAATATAGTTGGTGTCTATCTCCTTTATATATTACATAAAATCATACATGCGATATGATATGGCAACAACCCCTTCATCCACAACAACTAATGAGGTAACAAAATAACACAAAAAAATCTACAAACGTGGAACCCTTGATGTAACAATCTCTCCAAGAATGATTATAGAATCACTCTTCCTATACTCATCATTATCCTAATAATTCATATACCTATGGGAATAAGATACACACCCTATTCGACTATATCTCATACTATAACTCACTCTCCAACAATCAATAATCTTAGAATCCCCCACACATCCTCTAAGGTGATAGTGATATCCCCTATCAAATTCTTGATAGAACAAGTGTTAGCATTCCACCACTTAGATAAAGTAATAAGAAGGTACATAGCATAGGGTATCTAGACTACGTGGGCTACATCAATAGGGTGTAACTTATCAAGTGTATGCCAACTAGCATCATGAAAACCAAGTTTACTAATGGTATCTATATAGCAGTTGTATTTTAACTCTCTCACATGCAAATATATTTTAAAATACACACAAATAAAAAATATATAAAAGTAAATTTAATATAAAATGTGTGAAAAATAATCAATTAAATTAATAAAATCCTAAAGACACATCTAAAAACATAGTAATTATCATCAGACACTACCATCCTAGATGGTCTATTATGTCAGTTATTTTGATTGTTATATTAGATTAAACAAAATACAGAGAGAAAATGAGATTGAGAATAGCAGAGCACACATTCAACGTATTCAACCAAGCATGAAGGCCTATTAAATAGGCAAACAAATGAAATACCCATGAAGCATGAGACGGGTATAATAAAACTAACCTATGTCAGCTTGCATGAAATAACAAAGGCCGAATAAACAACTAACCTCTTAACCAAAGTGGTTAAGGCAACTAACCAACATAAATTACCTTAGTAAATAACCTAAGGTAAATACAATAATATGCTAACACCCTCCCTTAATGAATAAACCAGAAACAAGACCAAGTTTATCTCTAAATTTTATGAACTTGTCTGTACCAAGTGGTTTGGTCATTATATCAGCTGGCTGCTCTGCAGTGGGGCAGTAGAAGAGACTGATGTCTTCATTTGTAACCAACTATCAGATGTAATGATGGTGAACCTCAATGTGTTTGGTCTTGGCATGAAATACTGGATTCTTCACCATCTTCAAAACACTTTGGTTGTGTCAAAAAATTGGAGTAGGCTTTGATGACTCAAACTGAAGATCCTCCAAAATTTTCTTTATCCACATGGTTTCACAACCTGCACTAACCACATCTTTATACTTTGCTTCTGTTGAAGATAATGCTACTGTAGTTTGTAGTTTGCTCTGCCATGAGAAAACTCCTGAACCAAAAGTGAAAACATACCCTGTTGTAGATTTTCTTGAATCAACTGAACCTACCCAATCAGAATCAGAATATCTTAAAATTTGAAAATCTACAGACTTCTTATACAGTATGCCAAAGTCAAGAGTACCTTTGACATATCTTAATACTCATTTTGCAGCTAACCAATGGAATTCCTGTGGTTTAGACATGAAGCGAGATAGAAAACTCACTGCAAAACAAATATTCAGTCTGGTGGTAGTGAGGTAAATGAGACTACCCACTAGCTGCCGATACACTGTTTCATTGACCGGAGGTGAATCAGTGTCTGTTGAAATTTTAGCTCCTACTTCCATAGGTGTGTGAGTTGGATTACAATCCATCATTCTAAACCTTTCTAGCAATGAATTGGCATACTTATTCTGTGACACAAATATAGTATTACCACTTTGCCAAAAACTCAACACCTAAATAGTATTTCAGTAGTCCTAAGTCTGTCATATCAAAAGTATAACAAACATCAGCTTTCATTTGCTGAATGAGACTAGTACTACTCCCAGTGATGGCTATATCATCAACATATATAATGAGAATCAAGATATCATCACCAGACACCTTTACATAGAGAGTTGGTTCCGAGTTACACCTTTTGAAACCTGACTCCCTAAGATATGAGTCTATTTTTGTATACCAAGCTCGAGGAGCCTGCTTAAGTCCATACAAGGACTTGATCAACTTGCAAACAAGATGTTCCTTACCAGGAACCTGAAAACCCTGTGGCTGAACCATGTAGACTTCTTCCTCCAGATCTCCACTCAAGAAAGCACTCTTTACATCCATTTGGTGCACTTGCCATCCAAACTGAGTAGCAATAGCAATAATCAAATGAAAAGATACCATCTTGGTGGTTGGAGCAAAAGTCTCCTCATAATCAACCCCTTCCTCTTGTGCATAACCTTTTGCAACAAGTCTGGCTTTGTGTTTGTCCAAGGAACCATCTACTTTGTATTTTACCTTATAAATCCACTTACAACCAATGGATTTCTTCCCTAGTGGTAGTTCCATCAACTTCCAAGTATTATTTTTCATCAAGGAATCATATTCCAATTGCATAGTTGATTCCCACTCAGACTTCCCTTCGGCCTCTGAAAAAGAATTAGGCTCAAATACTTGTGAAACATCAGTTGTTAGAGCAAGATTAACATGCTCACCTCTATTACCAAACTGCTTTCCTGATCTCAGTCTTCTACTTTCCACACCTTGTGGCAAGTCTCCTTCTTTTAGTGCTTCAATTATGGCAGTATACCACTTTGGCTTCTTTAGTTGTTCTGCTGGAACCTCACAGTGACCTATATCAATTCCCTCTCTGAAATGTGATTCCACTGATGAACAAGAATCCTGTTCATTTTTCACATTATAACTAATAATGGAATCATTAGATAACAATGACTCAATATCAGAAACTTGACCAGTTGCTGTGAAGTATGGCATTTGTTCATTTACTATGACATCTCTATTTACCACAACTTTGTTAGTAGAAACATCAAGTAATCTGTAGGCCTTTGACTGATCACTGTATCCAACAAACATGTATGTTTTGCTTTTTGCATCCAAATTTTTTCTCTTTTGACTAGGAATAATTGCGAAAGCTACACAACCAAAATTTTTGAACTCACTTACATCTGGAGTTTGACCTGACCAAGCCTCCTTTGGAGTCAAATTCTCCAAAGCTTTTGTAGGACTTCTGTTGAGGATGTATACTGCTGTATTCACTGCCTCTGCCCAATACCTGTATGGGACATTTCTGCTTTGGACCATACAACGAGCCATGTCCATCACCGTCCTATTACGCCTTTCCACAACTCCATTTTGCTATGGAGTGTAAGGTGTAGTGTATTGTCTGTGTATGCCTTCAGTGGCACAAAACTCCTTGAACTGTTTTGAGATGAACTCACCCCCATTATCCGTTCTAAGAGATTTCACTGGCCGTCCTGCCTGTTTTTCAACCATAGCTTTCCAAGTAAGAAAGTTAGAAAAACAATCAGATTTCTTTACTAGAAAGTATACCCACTTTTTCCTAGAGAAATCATCAACCAGTAACAGGAAATAACGGGCACCAGAAGGGGTAGGTGTCTGCATTGGACCATGCAAATCCGCATGTACCAAATCCAATACTCCGTTTGCTCTCGAAGCTTTACCAACATCAAATGAATGTCTAACTTGCTTCCCCAACTGACATCCAGTACATACATGATGACTATGACGAATAGAAGGAATCCCCTTAACCATCTTAGTCTTACTCAATGTAGTCAAATACTAAAAATTCAAATGCCCATACCTTTCATGCCATAGTGAACTTGTGTTATCAACTACTACAAGTGCACTTTCCTTTGCTTTGATTGGATCTACAAGCTTATACAACCCTTTCTCACCGATCCCAACAACAATAATCTTGTTATCTTTAGTGGTGACTAAACATTGTTGTTCTTGAAATTTTACAACAAAATTAGATTTTGAGGTGATCTCACTGATTGAAAGAAGATTTTTGTTCATATCCAGTACATACCTAACATTCTTGAATGTATAATTTACTGTACCATTAAAACTTATATGAACATTACCAAATCCTTTCACAAAATATGTTGTACCATCTCCTAAAGATACAGATTCATTACTACTATTATCTTCAACAAAATCCACATACCAGTCCTTATGGCATGTATAATGGTGAGATGCCCCTGAATTAAAGTACCAAGCTTGATCCACCACAGAGTTACCACTAGAAGCCATGAAAGCAAAATCTGGTGATTCATCGCCTTCACCTTCAGCTACATTCGCATGATGAGCTTTCTTTCTGGGGTTAGCCATATCCTGTTGTCTTTTCCTATAATATTTCTTAAGATGACCAGGTTTCTTACAGTAAAAACATTTCCATTTAGATCTCTTATTACCACTTACTTGTGAAGATTCTGATGGATAGCTATTTTTACCAGACTGCTTACCCTCTTCCTTGATAAAGAATGCATTCTCTGTGGAAGTGGATGTAGACAACACTACCTGCTCCTGTCGTCTCTCCTTTTGCAATAGCAATGTAGACAATGTTTCAAAATCCAAAGTCTGCATCTCAGAAATCATGTGCAAGGACTCCACAAATGACTCAAATGATGGTGGAAGATTTTGCATAACAAGAGCAATCAAATCTTGCTCATCAACAGGTTTCTGTACTACTTTCAACTGGTCACTGATGTCCTTGATCTGCAATAAAAACTCAGAAATGGAGCCACCTTCCTACATCTTAGTGGAAAACAACAAATTCTTCAAATACAACACTCTACCGGCTTCAGAAGCCTGATATTTTGAAGATAAATTTTTCCATAAATCTGATGCTATAGTTGCATTTCTGACCTCTGAGATTAGATTATCTGCTACTGACAATTTTAACAACATGAGAGCTTCACGATGACGTTTATCATAGTCATTGGTAGCAGTGGCAGGCCTTTTCTCTTTATCGAGCACTATTTGATCAATATTCAGATATTCACATATTGTCAAAACCTTGTGACTCCACAAACTAAAGTTCTTGCCAGTCAATTTTTGAGAATCTGGTAGTAACAGGTGTTGAATACTAGCCATTTTACCTAGTTTTTCACAAAAATGATAAAATCGGAAAAACTATAATGACTTTTAAAAAAAGAAAATCCTTCTACATACTGATTTTATATTGACACTAAACAACCTTATCCATTTTCAGCAACAAACTCAATACTGTTTGCAAGATCACAAAAAATCTACCACTGAAACAATTAAATCGAGAAAACTACAATTCCGATTTAAAAAATTTTTTCTCTGTTGACATCCAGATTAAAAACCCAGAAAATGGTAAAATTTTTAGCTTTTCAGATGCTTCCGTGATTATTAGTCAGCGGTCGGTCCCCAATAACCCTTATTGGCTAAAGTTTTGATTTATTTCAATTAAAAAAATAAAAATAATTGAAATATTAAAACTTTAGGCTAAAAATTTTATAAAAAAAATTCAGCCAATCAAAAAATTGGCCTACCTCTGAAACTTCAGGTGAAGATTCTGAGTCCGTTTCTCAACCAAATTGCAAACCGTTTTCACCAGTGTCTTAGTTTTGATCTAACTTGCGATTTAGACTTTTGTTTCACTAAAAAAGATGAAGAAATGATTTTTTCTAATTTTGTCGAATCCGTACGGTGCCCAGCACACAGATAAATTCAACAGAGGCTTCTGAGCCTCTAAAATAGCTTGTTTTTGCTTCCTTTTGGTCTTATTTAGCCTTTTGGTGCTTCCTGGCAATTTTCAGACCTTCTGGTTGAGTTTTTCAAATTCCGTGATGATTTCTCTCTCCTCGGCTCTCCACTAGGTGCCTGAAGCTCCTCCCTGGCAAGACACTGACCTCTCTCTGGCTTCCACAAACCTTCACTCAGGTTCTACAAACCATAGGCTCTGATACCATATTAGATTAAACAAAATACAGAGAGAAAATGAGATTGAGAATAGCAGAGCACACATTCAACGTATTCAACCAAGCATGAAGGCCTATTAAATAGGCAAACAAATGAAATACCTGTGAAGCATGAGATGGGTATAATAAAACTAACCTATGTCAGCTTGCATGAAATAACAAAGGCCGAATAAACAACTAACCTCTTAACCAAAGTGGTTAAGGCAACTAACCAACATAAATTACCTTAGTAAATAACCTAAGGTAAATACAATAATATGCTAACATGTTAGAAATTTGTATAGTTCCAATATATGTTTGACAGTAGTGACCTCAGAAGGTCAATATCATAATCCCTCTAAATTACTCAATATATATATTTATGACTATCTTCCAAAAGAAAATAATTCAATAAAAAAAGGAAAAAAATACATCAAAAATATAAATATTTACTACATACCAAGTCCTCATATGGTTGGTCCTAAAGGGCAATTTGTTGATTCTCAAACCAAATAAGTAAAAAAACTCAATGGCTTGACATCATGCAATATAAGAGCTTAGAATTTTTATAAAACATGTGAAAATTAATTAATAAACTCAACCAATTTTTATGTGTTGAATTTTTAACTTTGTACTATGCCAAATTTAATTTATGAATTAATACATGTGAACATTCTGCACATGATATCTAAAGCACCATTTATTAAAATTACTCCATATTAGTTATGCTCGGACACACCTAACATATTATTATGTATGTTAACGTTTACATAGATATTAGAAATAATTTAAAGCATGACAAATTTTGTGATTACTCTCCTATTACAAAAATGTTGTTTTATTGTTATTAAATTAGTGTAACTCTTTATTCTATATAGACTTCATTGCATTCATAAATTATTATATACTATTTGATGAGTGAAATTATCAAATTATTACAATATATATGTGTTTTTAAGGTTAAATCTTGTGAAATTAAAATTACAACAAAAACAATAAAAAAATTGAATATTTCAAATGATTAGTGCAAGATCTAATCAATTCATAAAATTTTACAAACAATCAAAAATATCTAATTATACATATCTTTCAACATGGCTGATTATATAGTTGTATCCCTCACATTGAAAAGGTGTCATACATCAGGACTATTACAAAAATTAAGATCACACATGAATGATATTTTTTAGATTCTTGGTCACTTGGTGTGACACAATGGATTTTTAGAATCATATTATTAGAGTTTAGCACATTATACATTATACATGATTCAGATTTTAACACATTATACATAGTTAAGAATTATTTAGGATATTAGTACGATATAATATGTGGATGATCTTATATTATTTCTATGATAATAGGGTACACATTTGAGATAGATTTCACACATTGGTATAATTTTGGGTTCATATGCCATGTAGATGTACTCCATTCATCAAGAATAAGAACTACATATTTAAATATATCTCTGTTAAAGACATATTCAAAGGCATATGCCATATACACTGAGGGCATGATCACAGATGATGTTTTCATCATTTAAATTTCTAAAATGATGATGCAATTATTATGAGTTAAATGACAAATAATTTTCATTCTACTTTGCACTTGCACTAAAGTCATGATGGGGGCATCAACATTGGTCATTCTCTTTGAATAATACATTGATATAAATCATACAATTAAATTTAAATTTTGAGGTCATGATAAGGCATGAACACTTCTCATTTTATTTATATCATGCATTGAGAAAAACTATACAATTTAGATAAACTATAAATAATTTGTAGTAGCTGATTCATTTTGAATAATGTTTTAAGGTTCAATAACATTTAACACATAATTCCTTAAACTTATTTTGGGTTCCCACCTTTCTTAATGGAACTAATATTTAAATTACTATAAGAATCTTATCCATTTCTCTAGTAGTAATTCAACAAGACTAAAATTTCACTCCTCTTCTCCATAGTGATTGGGTCAACTCTTGATAAAAAACATCTCCACTCTTCACAACAAGAGCACACTACATGATTGATACCATACACCATACATACATGTGTAGTTTTCCTTTGAATATGTTATTTATTTATCATTATAAATATATTTATTTAGTGGGGATTAAATATTTCTAATCACATACATCATATTTTTGCATTATCTTTTTAATTTTATTCAGTACTTATAGGTCCACTAAAATTCTAGATTAAATGGGCAAAATGGATACAAATATCTAGTGCATTCCTTATTCATATATGTAACTTTGTATCAATCTCAACTGATGAACTAAGTGCTTAGTGGTGCATCTATTTCAATCTTTCCATTTTCTTGATGGTTCTATTTGGATGTGGTTAGTGGTGCCTAGTGGTTGTTCTATTTTGTGCTTAGTGGTGTACCAAATTAATACACATTTGAAATAATTAAAGATTAATACTATGGATATTACTCTCATACAATGTTAAAAATGGATTTAATACCATATTATAATTGAGGAGGAGCTATTAAAACTTTTTAATGTGAACATAACACACCATCTAAAATATGTAATCATAAGAGAAAACTTTCATCATTAAAATACATTTCATTAACTAAGAGACTATATGGTTTTACTAGAATATGATGTCCTAAGAGACTATATTGAACCACTAGTAATAGATAACTAAATATAAGCTCCATTCTAAATAAGGACACAAAGGTTACTTAAATAAGGAAAAGAAGAGGTGATTGGGAGATTATTATTGGTGAAATGAAAGGTGAGAGAATTCCCTTAGTTACACCTAAATTATCTTATACATTTGAGGATATCTACCATATTAATTATGCATTTAATAATTGTGTGAACATAATAAATTATACCCTGGAAATAACACTACCTATGGTGGACTTCATAAGTAATATGAGTAAAACATATACCAACATTATAACTATGAATATTTACAGTTTTACTAATTAAATCTCACTTAATGTAGGTTAGAATATATAATCATGACAACATAATTAAATTTTTACTAGAACCATTGGTAATCATGATATCATGCATGCTCGAAGGATGATAGTTAAAAATACCATGGATTTATAAAGGATCATTGTTTTATTCATCATTAGGTATTTGAGTATGATATTTTTATGACAGGGGTGTAGAGTGATGATGTAAAATCATGTGCAATTGCTTTCCAAAATTCAGAGGCCAAATTTTATGATTTATATTCCTTTATCATTTTGATATAATTTTACACAAACACTTGTAAGTGGAGAAATAAAAGGGATAGTTAGGTAAGAATTCCATCAAGGTGCAACATATACATAACATATACACTCATATTTAGACCTTATATAGTTTTAATTTAGTCTATATGGAGATTTTAATCATAAATTTTTATCTTCTCTTCCTCTAGATGTCACTACTTGAGTACATACACAATTCAATTATCCTTATTTTGGTACAAAATGTAATATTAATGTAATTAATTAAAAATAAAAATAAATATTTATAGAGTGTCCATATACTTGAAATGGTAGGCAATTCATCTTGATGCTTGTCATTATAATATGTGTATGAGGTCTTATATATGCATACTCTTCTCAAATTCAAACTAGGGACATATTGGTGGATAAGCTAATAATGAGGAGGGAAAAAGATACAAAAATTCCCACACAAGAAAAAGAAAATTTAATAGTGTAAATGATCCAAAAACATCAAGGAAATATTTGGTGACCCAACCAATCCACCTAGGTCATTTTATTTAGATTATCAAATATTCCATGGAGGGGAAAACAATAAAAATATAAAGAGGAATAAGTAGGAGGAGAGTGAAAGAGAAATGATCTGATCCATAAAGCCAAAAACACATAAGAGAAAAATAGAATAACTAGAGGATAATACAGGGCCACATATGAAATATATAGAAAAGAAAAATAGATAAGAAAATCACACAAGTATCTAAATAAAACTAATGAAATATATGAAAAAAACTAAACTAAAAAGATTGTAATAGCAAGCCTTGTACCAAAATTATGTGTCCATATTTAGTTCAACTTTATACTTTTTATGTTTGTCACATATAATTTTGTGGACACTTATTTATTTTAATTGATTATTTATTTGGTATCCTTAGACCTTGATGTTATTTATTCAACCTAATCCTTGATAAAATATAATCAACATGCTATATTATGATATAAGATGTCCTCAAAAATGTAAATTCTATTAGTATTATCTAAATTATAGGTAAATTATGTATGTATCTTTGTAGAGTATAAAGAAGGATTCATTACAATCTAGATTTGCACCATTACATAGGATGCAAATAATTTGATGACAGAAAACCTAAAAATAATGCAAGGCATTGAAACCTTATTATGCCAACACTATGTAAAAGTGTGTGAAAATGAAGGGAACATATACATTAGCTACATTATCTAAATTTACTTTCACTCTAGAAAATAATATTGACTTAGGTGACTTATCTACTTTACATCAATTTTATTCATTACAAAGCTATAAACATTTAATTTATCATTCACTGACCCAATTTATTTAATACACATCTTTAAGTCAACATATCTAGGTGCCCTTTTAGTTACATCTATTGATATGTGATCATTTCCCTTCCAACAAAGTTTGGCCTAAATAAAATCAATTTGTTTTTGTTGTGAAATCCTCCTTCAATAATATATTGTGTGATTTGATGTAAAAATTAATGATGCATGAAAATGGAAGGCATATTTTATAGATGGAATCTACTAGAAACAAGAATTATTCCCACAATTTAAAAAAAAAAATAGTTGTCTTTCAAAACACAACATTAAGTTTATACCAAAGATTATTGTTTGGCAGTTGTCATTACACATAGAATTTAAGGCATTGCATATATAATTCAAGCGGCATAAATGCCATTGATATAGTCACTTTTTAGTATGTTACACACTACCAGACTATATTTTTATATTATATAATTTATTTTTAGTTAATTCACATCAAAATTTTAGACTATGTTAGAATAATACATAAAATCAATATTATATGGCTATGTCAAATCAAAAAATCATAAATATTAACCATTCTAGCATATAAATCTTGCATAAATCTATGTAAAATATGTCGAAGAGATATCATTCTCAAGGCACCTATATTATTTTGGATTTTTGAGATAAATAGAATGGGCAATTTGAGAATGATATCTCTCGACATCTTTTACATAGATTTATCTAAGATATGTATGCTAGCTGAGTTGGTTGAGTTGGCCCCATTGGAGGTGTAACAACATTATTAACTGAGGGAGTTGAATATTGACCATTATTTATTTTTTTGAGTTCTTATTGAAGAATATTGATTAAGTCATCTTGTATATCCACATGTTTTGACATAAAGTCTTGTAATTGTTACTTATAAGTTTCATCAAATATATTCTTTAATTTTGTCATTGTGGTTTGAAAGGTAGGAAGACAAGTTTTATATATTTTAATCCTTTTAAGAATGTTAATCTAATAAAGATTTCAAAAATTAAATATAACAACAACTCCAATATTTTGGAAGTAAAATATGAGTATATATAGAAAAAGGATACAAACCTAAAGTGTGTCCAAGGTTAGGGTTTTTTGAATTTAGCGTTTCTTTGCAACAATTAAAATTATATGTAAATAAATTGAGACATTAATATGTAATTTATTTATTTAGATAGGCTGTCTAAAATAATTATAAAATCAAAATTATATAACCTTAATTTATTGCATAATTTTTTTGGAAAATGCAAACTAGGATTCGAAGCAATATTCAAAGTAAGTTTAATTCACCAAATGATTTAACCTTTTCCATTTTTTGGCTATGAGAATCTTAAGTTAGATTAAAGGGTTGATTTTTCTAATTCAATTAAATAATATGCAATGATTAACCACTAATTTATTATATATTTTGAATTATTTTACCTTTCTAAAAATATGAAAAAATAGAGACTTATCTAGAAAATGACTATAACAGAAGATCTGGGTTGTGAAAACTGGGTTCATGATAGGTTTGAGTGTCATTAACAAGGTCCTTAGGTCTAATTATTCATTGGATAGTAGTACCCCACCTAGATAGTAGTGCCATACCGCTCTAGTGTCCTCAAAATGGCGCTAGTGTCTTCTTTTTAGGATTGTTCATATTTTCTTAGAGTTCATATGCTTGTCTTTTTGGAATTTGTTTTTACATGCATGAAATCTAGAAATCTATATTTTGCATAGAATATCTGATTTAGTGTGTAAACTCTAATCCTCCTTTCAAGTATGGCAGGAGATAAGAATGTGTGTTCATTAAAAAATTAGGTTAGACATCCTCAACACCCCACCATGAAAAGACTTACCTACATACCAATTCTACGAGGAGGGATCAAGCTTGATGTAGTTCTCCCACCTAGTGCTTGGTGTAAGCACAAGTAAAAGCTATAACGAGAGTGGTCTTGAGTTCCTTGAATATGTTTGAGATTTTAAATCTTGGAAATTTAGGCTTGGGGTAGTATATAAAAGTAGGGCATAATAGGGATCAATTACCTTGATTTTACTAAACTTGTTTCTTATATGAATAGGCTTGTTACATTTATTTTCCAACTATTGGATAGAATTCTAATAGTCTAGTATTTATAATGATCCATAAATTTTATAGATAATAAAATATACTTAGGCTGACCTTAAGAGGGGCACGTGTTTTAAAATATATCTATTCGAGAGAGTTAGGTCAAAGGACACTAGTGCCAAGTTGGGGATAATAGTGCCATGTGGCTGTAGTGCTATTAATGTGATGTTATCATCTAGCTAGTAGACTGCCAGGCATAATGGGTTAGGATCTGGGAATGTTGTTTTGGGACTGTGTTTGAGTCGACAAATGATGTCTTTGGTTTGCACAATGGCTGAAAAGGTGTGATAAAGGGTCTAGAATAGGCTTGGGGCTAAACTAAGAATAGGCTATCTCAAGCAACACTTTAGTATCCAAATACCACTTTTAAGAGATTACAATAATTTAAAAGAAGTAATAAATATATGAAAATTACAATAATATTAACTAATATAATATTTAAATTATTATTTTCTCAATTAAATTGCTTGTTCCATTTTATATTTTATGTATTACACACATTTTATTTGATACATACAATTTCACCTGAGAACCATGTATAGGCCCTTTGTCTATCATTTATAACAATATCCTTGAGGAATGAGAGTCACTTAAAAAAGTTGTGTTCATTCCAAATTCATCTATAATAAACTTCACTTAGTAAATATTTAGGTTTTAATTTTTTTTATATGATATTTATAATTTGAATGGGTCTAAAAAGTTTTATTATTAAACATTATCTATACAAATCATAGTAAATGATGGAATGTGTGTGTGTGTGTAGGATTTGATAGTTCAATGTGTTCAAAAATTCATATTGCATTAATAAATTAGTTTTATTTTAATTTATTACAAATAATTATACATAAATTCAATACTCATATGATGATCAAAATTAGTTTACAAACCTAAGCATAGCTCTATTTTTATTTTATTTTTTATAGATAGATAAATTTTTAAAAAATATTGTCACCTTCTGCTAATATAATATAATTGACAACTCCAAAAAATATATTGGTTCTACTCTTAAACTCCAGCTATTGGCTCACATAAGAAAATAATAATAACACATTTATTAATCTATCATAACAATAGATTTTTTAACATAAAATGAACGTATTTTTATAAGTAACATTTAATAGATTTGGATACCATGGTTTTAATGCCACTCAAAATATAGTTTGGAGTCTTAGATGGAAGTATTCCTTATAAACACACAACAACATTGAAACTTAAATAAAATTAACTAATTTTACAGGGTAGAGTGAAAAATAAATCTACTGATTGGACTTGACACTACATGAAGAAAATAGGAATGAAATTTGGTATTATTGATAATCATAATGACATAAATTTAAATGTTTACAATCTTAGTCTAAAAAATAAGAAAAAAAAGTAATGTGTGATGGTGGAGGATGCGCTGAAATTAAAAGTTACATTTTTTAAATTCTTAACTTGTAATAGTGCCTACTCATAAAATTATATTTTTAATAAAATAATATGAGATAATAATGTTTATCAAATTTTAATATGTAATAGTGTCTAGTCATAAAATTATATTTTTAATAAAAGTTAATCCAAGAGACATGAAGGAAGGATACACATTCGAATAGGAATAGGTTAATGATAGAGGTAGGACTGAACATGGGACTAACAAATAAATGACATGTGGATCACCTAAGATAATGAGTAAGGGGAGTGCCATATATCCACCCAAATCAACCATTACCAAATATCATCTTCAAGAGTGCATATCTGAACACAAAGGGTGCTATACAAAAGAGAGAGGACACAATTATTTTGTAGAAGATGTATCTAAATAACCAACCAAAATCATATTGAATCCCTTGAAACCAACTATTTTGAACCCCTCTATCTCTTTTGATGTGGAAGAAATTGAGGTAGTGCTAGATATAAAGGAGCAATTTTATTCAAGAGGCATAATATGCCATTTCAACAAATCATGACAAAAACTTCCATATCTCCATGCTTCTAAATTATTGAGCTTAGGCATCCCCTTCTAACATGTAAGATATAAATATACACTGGTGTAAAAGGTTTCTTCATTGTTGTGTTTGATTTCATAGAAAATAAGGTAAAGATTCAAGGCCATCTTTGGTTCTGGGATCAATATATCATGTTAATGAAACCATGGTTTCTAAGCTTTAACCCTATCACTAAATCCTTTACTGTTAGATGCATTTGGGTCTACCTACCTCACTTCCCTTTTCATTTCTTGGTTGAACCTTGTTTTAGGGCTATTGACAACTCCCTAGTTGAGTTTCTTCAGACTAATCATGCTAGTGACATGTTTTCCTATACTATTTTTTCCAGAATACTGGTTAATATGGACACTTCCAAAGACTTACATATAAATTTTGACCTGAATATTGAGACACCATCATAACTCAATCTCTTAATTATGTAGGTTTACCTTTCCCTTACCATAGATGCTTTGATACTAGTCATTGGACTACATCCTGTTGTAGTTCCAAAATAAATATGTAGACAACTTGGTGGAAGGATGCTCTTCCTAACCTTCTTATACTGACTGGAGATGACATTGAAAATGAGGGCTTGGACTTGGCCTTGAAAGCCTCTGAAATACTTATTTCAAGTGAGAACCCAATGACACTACAGATTGAAAAACCAAGATTTTAGAGCAGAACTAAAGATTGTCATATCAAAAAGAAAAATAACTAATTATTTAAATGACAAATTTCAGTGCATTGAATCAATTGAAGTTATTATATCCTTCTTCCTGGAATTGGGATTTTCAAAAGACAAAGGGGAATGGACTGAAGTGTCAAAGAAGAAAAAATACAAAAAGCTAATGGTCTAGAAATCTTCTAGTATGATCCTTCACTATCACAATCTTGAGGGAGGATCTTAGTTTCTTACTTATCCTTGATGGATGCTTGTTTCCTGCCCATATTTGGTTTGTTGCATTGAATGTTGAGGGTAGTTGGGTTTTTTATTGAGGATGCACAAAAGTTTCACAGTTTATTTGCTAACGGTTCTTGTTTTTGTTTCACCATCTTATTTGATATAAGGTTGTTAGTTAATTTCTTGTGAACCGCTGGTAGAGGTGATGCTTGTGAACTTAAATATTATATCTTTCTCTCATTCGTATAAGGCTATGGGGCCTTTCAAAACTCATTTTTTATTCATTTCTCAAAAAAAAAAATGGTATAATAATGTTAGCCAAGTTTTTATTATATAAATTTTTTTATTAAGTAATGATCAAATAGACATCATATTTAAATCTGGAATTGAAAGTCCATACACACTACATTATAGGGGATCACTACCTTGTTACCATTGTAATACACCTCTCAAAATAATAAATTGTTAAAATTATAAACTACTTTAAAATTATATTTTTGGATAATAATATAATATCCTACATGGTACTATACACTATTACTAATTTAGCTCCTCTCCCCTAACCTATTATATTTTTTTTGACAAATTTAACTAACATTTATAAACTAATTGATTTTAATTGGACAACTAATCAATTTTCTTTAATATTTAATTTTTTAAACTATAAATTTATATAATTGATTGAAAATGTGAATCCCATCAATTTATGAATATAATCATATTTTCCACCCTTATCAAAACAAAAAAGACTACGATGTTCCTATTTGCAATCATTATCACTTGAACCGGCCAGCCAAATGTCAACCATGACGCACCACTTGGGCTTTGAATAGGATGCAGTCCAATGCTTTGCTTCTTTTAAATTGCTTCACAAGTTTCGGCAAAGGTGTCAGAGGAAAAACAACAAAGAGGTATATACAGACATTATGGTTGAATTTTTCAAATATTTTAAAAAGAAGGTAAATATATGGTTTTAAAAAAATGTCCCAAAATCAGTAATGTACGTTTTTGCACTTTCGTTGGCCTCTTCCGATTAAAATATGGTGCTATTCTTGTCAGTTGTGTGCCTTGAAAAATAGCTAAATCTAAGTTGTAATGGTTCATATCCAGGTTGGCTATGGTACGTACAAATCAACGCTTTCGAGATTCATTGACCTCTCATATTACAGGCTGGTTATTCTACGGGCCGGTTGTTTTTGGGCGGTTGTTCTTTGGGAAGCATGTAATGCAGTATTCTACAAGCAAAGTAAATATAATTACAGATAATTTCAATATTGAGTTGAAAAGAATTTGACAGTTGCAAATTGTAAGCTTTCATTCATTTTAAATTAAATTTTTGGAATAAGCACTACCCTTATATATAAAGCCTCCGAGCGAATCTAACAATCGTCAGAATTTCACAACGTTTTCTGCATGTGTTGCGTGGCTAAGAGCTTTGCACTTCATTTTTCAAATCAAAATGGTAAATTTTATACGTATCGTTCGACGAAATTCTGAAGAGAATGTATTCAAAGTTTTATTTTAGAGAACATTAATTCTAGCCGAGGTCTCAGACTAATGTAGACAGGGAATTTGCAGGCAGAGTCCAATGAATCCGACGGCACTGAGTTAGAAGGCTTTGTTGATTGGAGAGGAAGACCTGCCCACAAGGATCGCCATGGTGGAATTCACTCCACCTTCTTTGTTTATGGTATGACAATTTCGCCTTCTCAAATGATCTCAAATTTTTTTAATGAGCTTGGGGTAAACCCTTGATTGCAAAGCCACACCATGATATCTACCACCAGTTCTTAATAACAAGGGACTTTCTTCCTTTCAGTTGTGACTTCAAGACAGGTCCAGATTTTATATACATAAATGTTTTAGAATTATAGGATTTCCATTGTGTCTCTCGTTTGTTGCAGGTATGGTGTTATTTGACAACCTAGCGTTCCTAGCGATTAATATAAACCTTGTGACATATTTCAACGGATTTATGCATTTGGAAATCGCGGAATCGGCTAACACGCTCACGAATTTCGTGGGCACTACGTTCCTGCTGTCGTTGCTTGGAGGGCTTATTTCTGACTCGTACGCGAACAGATTCAAGACAAGTCTTTTATCTGCTTTTATTGAAATTGCCGTGAGTGCGCCTAACATTCTCTGGTTTTGTTATCCCGAATAACGTTCCATTACCCTATGAAAATAGATTATTGCATCTCTGTTAAATTCCATCCTATCCGTTCGTACTGGTACTACCATCTTTGCCTTAAACTTGACTGCCAGGATTGAGTGGTAGGTAGTAATGATTATTGTAATCCGTGCCATTGGCGTTTCTTATCTTTTAACGTCTGCTTTCATCGGTAAATGCGATTGATCCAATTACAAGTGAATGATTGATTATCATCAAGAAATTAATGATGACAAATCATTAATTTCAAAAATTATTTATTCAATCTTATGAACTTCGATACCATCAAAATTCTTAAAAAAAAAAATGCAACGAATTATCTTAGTTTCCTCTCTTAAAAAATAAATAAAAAATGTGAATGTTATTGATTTAACCTGTTACGTTTTGAAAATGTAAGACTCAATTGACTAATAAAATCGTACTTTTATTTTGGTCGTGGTTTGCAGGGGTACATTATATTGTTAATACAAGCTCACTATGAGTATTTAAAGCCTCCCACTTGCCATCCATCCGATTCGACCTCTATCTGTGAAAAAGTGAGAGGAGCAAAAGCTGCAATGTTATACATCGGGTTATATTTGATAGCTGTTGGAAATGGGTGCATCAGGGGTGCTCTACCACCTTTCGGAGCAGACCAATTTGATGACAGAGACCCCAAAGAGAGGAGAAAAATATCGACCTACTTCAACATGTTTTACTTCAGCATTACTGTGGGATCATCTGTTGGAGTCACAGTGGTTGTATGGGTGATGAACAACGAGGGATGGGATGCAGGTTTGGGAATCTGTACGGGAGCCGTTTTCCTTGCAGTCACAAGCATTGTGGCCGGAAGCAAAACTTATCGTAACAGAATTCCAAGAGGGAGCCCTATAACTCGCATTGTTCAGGTATGTTTGCAGATTTAGATATAAGTTTAGCATGATTGAATGTTTGCACAAGTCCCTGCAAGCTCAATCTCTGATCCTGAATATATATGAAGATTTCGAATATAAAACTTCTTCCCTCGTTATATTGTCAGGTCTTTGTTGCTGCATTCCACAATCGTAAGCTGAACATACCAGGGAATCCCAACGATCTATATGAAGCGCATGGCAATGACGTGGATATGCGTACCGAGAAGCTTCCACATACAAAGGAATTCAAGTATGTAATCTCTAACATTAAATACTATATTTTATTATTTATCATTTCTTTCACCACTCAAAACCTTGTACAATGTTAAATAAATGATGAAATAAAGAATATAACTATTAATTGGTAATTGTTTGTTTAAAAAACCAACAGATTCCTTGACAAAGCAGCAATATTAACAGAGAATTACTTTCAGTCTGAGAATAACATGGAGCCCAGTCGGTGGCGCTTATGCACTGTAACTCAAATAGAAGAAACCAAAGCTCTAATCCGAATGATGCCAATATTTGCATGCACGATACCGTTGAGTACAGTTTTAGCACAACTACAAACGTTTTCGGTGTCTCAGGGTGTCACCATGAATCGAAGTTTGGGGGAACATTTCGAAATCCCGGCAGCGTCTTTGACTGTTATTCCTTTTGTATTCCTGTCTATTATCACTCCTATATATGACAGAATTTTTGTCCCATTTGCACAAAAAATCACTGGACATGAAGCAGGGATAACTCAATTGCAAAGAATTGGAATTGGATTGGTATTGTGTATATTATCGATGTGTATTGCTGCTGTAGTGGAGGTGAAGAGAAAAGATGTGGCAAGAGACAACGGAATGTTGGATGCAATACCACTGGTCATGCCTCCTATTCCAATTAGCGTGTTCTGGTTGGCATTTCAATTCCTTGTTTTTGGAATTGCAGACCTGTTCACTTTGGTAGGGACGATGGAGTTCTTCTACAGTGAAGCCCCTGCAAGAATGAGGTCCATGGCCACTGCATTAGCTTATACATCGTTGTCTATAGGTTTTTTCTTGAGCAGCGTTTTGGTTAGTATTGTGAATGCTGCAACTCGCAACATTACAAAGAGCCATGGTTGGCTTCATGGGAACAATCTAAACCGAAACAATCTTAATTTGTTTTACTGGTTACTTGCCATCCTCAGCGTGCTCAACTTTCTCAACTACCTTTATTGGGCAAACTGGTACAAATACAAGCCAAATGTTAGGAAGACAGGTCATGTATGAGATCTCTACGTGAACTAGGAACAAAGTTTTATAACTACCTGAGGCCTTATTTTGCTTGAGTAGTTGTTTCCTGTCTTATACTCTATTGTATTTAAGTTTACCAAAATATGTAAGATTAATTGATTCCATGTTAGTTTCCTTTCTATTTAAGTTATTTGACGTAACTCTTGAGTAGTTATGTTCACAGACCTGCTTGGATGTGAAACATTAATCTATGATCACATCATTTTAGCTATCACGTTTTTGGTAGATCTATTATGCAACCTTCCCATATACATACATATATATTAAGTAGTGGTACATAATGAATTTGAGATTCAATAAATTATTTTACGTTTCAACGAAAATCATGTCTCGGACTCACATTTCTAAATTTAGTTTAGGTTGAATGGATCTAAAATGGTTAAAATTATTAAATTTTAGATTACATAAGATTTTACATAAATCACATAAATGTGAATTTCTTGATAAAGATTGATTATACTTATTACAAATTGACTTGGCCAAGGAAGAAGGCACATAGTTGATTTTCTATCTTTTATTGTTCACTACTTGTGTACAATCACCTGAAATGTAATGAAATAGCTCTATGACTACTCGGTTTAAGAAACATACTGTTAGAATCTATTGGGATGCTTCCAATGAAGCCTAGACACCTATAGTAACCCTTTCCATCTACTTTTTCAAAGAAATCTCCCTATGTAATTTTATGGTACGTTCCACTACAAATCACTATGCCTTCTTAGCTAAATCATTTATTTTTCATTTTTTGACCTTGGTCTTGTGCACAAACTTTGATTTTGTATTTATTTATTTTTCAATTTTTGACCTTGGTCTTGTGCACAACTTTGATTTTGTATTTATTTGTCTTGAAACTAGAGTTCCACTCTAACACTTTCTTGATCTAAACTAATGAGGAGAGATATGGGTTGGACAATTTCAAATAATCTCTATTATGTGATCGATTGTTTATTATGTTTCAATAATATAAAGAGTCTTTAAAATGTATGTAGTTATCTAATTTATGTATTTGTGTGTGCACTTAATATTATTAGATTAGAATGTAATAAAAATATTAATTTTTAATATTTGACAACATGACTTTACATTGGTGTATGGACTTAGATTTTACAATTTTTCTTTTGAGGAATTTTTAAGTTTGGATGATTTTACATAATGCTTTAAATATATGCAAATAGATTTCTCAAAATTTTCCAAGATCTAAGTTAGACGCTAGATAATTTGTTAGGTGACTCTTTGAGTATTTCCCCCCATAATTGACATGTATAGACTGACCCAAGGGAGAGATTTGAAATTTTAAAAATAGTTGTTAGAGGATCCTGGGACACTATTAGTGAAAGCAGTCACTATTGATAACCATTAATGTCTAATTTTTATTGAAAATATTTAAGAAGGGAAAAATAGTAATCTATAACATGGTGATAGTCTACTTATAATTATAGAGAATTATGAGACTAAGGAGATCCTAAATATGAATGACAACAAACTGGTTTGGCTAAGTCTATAGGTAGATATATGAATATAAGAGAATGTAAACATGAGTAAAATGTGTATACATAAGTCATAATATTAAAGATGGGTAAAAGTGTATGTTCCCAAGTGTTTAATTCTAAATTTATGTGTCTAAAAATGTACCCATTTTAATAAATTATTTAAAATGCTAGATTAAAATGATGAAATAAATAAAATTAGTTATTATGTTTAATCACACTTGATGTTACCAAGTATGCCTTGAATATCTAGATTTTTCCACAACAAACCTATGATAAAACATGTAGATATCAATGTCCACTCATGATATAAAAATTGTAATAATATATATCATTGGAATATTTGAAACTAAAAATTCAAGGAACTAATTCACTTATGGGAATGTGAACCAACAATCCTTCTATTGAGTTTAAGTCGAGAATTCCATGAGGTGATTATGCTCCAATGAGATGTCATTGTTAATGGGTTGATAAGTACATGCCTTAAAACCTATTTGAGATGAAAACATGCTACAAAGTTGAGTGATAACATAACCTCAACTACATTATCCACCATGTCATTATATTATTTTAGTTGAAACTAAAAATAAGTACATATGTAAAATATGGAAACTAGAAATAGGTTTGTATGTAAATTTAAAACACTAGATTAACCACTATAGATATATTTTATATTTAAAGTGCTTATATATAACCCCCCAAATGACCTATTTGTTATTCAATGTGATATAGTCTTCCATAATCTCTATGTCAATCTATTCAATATGATAACCTACTCAATTTAATGAATCTGATAATCTGCTCAATTTAATATCCATATAATATTGTCAATCTAAACTGTATAATTTATCTCATAGAATCATAGAATACATTAATTTCCTTCATAATATCATAAAATATTCCATACATTAGAATATTTCTTAGTAGGTCAATTTTTATCAATTGGATTCATGTAATTTGACCCAAAATCTATATCATTTGTCTATTAAGGCTTGAATATCTAGGATAAACCCACTACTATTCTCTATTTTTGAGGTGAGGAATGCACCCTAAAAATCACTCATCTCAAAATAAATTCAAGCTATATGAATCATGTTATATATAAAAATATAATAATGTAAGGCATGTTGTGTAACATGATAAGATATGTCACAATATAAGTATTATATCATTCATACACATATGAAGCATGCAATCAAATGTAATAGGCATGCAAGTGTCATGTCAAATAGATATAACAGTTAGTTATGTGGTGATAATCATCGTAGTATTATGTGATGCAAATGATTCATGATGTCAGCTATGTAAATAACCACATAAAATAATGTGTAATATAAATATTGAAAAAAAGATTAAAAAAGCATTGTAGATGTATCCACACACATTTGTACACGATGTCATTGTAATGCCCAAACCTAAAACACCTAGCTTGTGATCATGGGGGTCACACTCCTAATTATTATTATTATAAATTTTAATCTTTTGCTTAATGAAACTATAAATACTAAGTCATGAATTTGTATATGTTGAGACACACATATGTTTTACGTGATTTTGAGATCATAATTCTATATGAACACCTTATTGATTTATGATATCTTAAATTTATTTCTTGCATGATCAAGTGACATTTAAATTATTTAATTAAAATGAGTATGTCATTATATATTGTGATTTTATATATTAATTCCATTTATTATTAGGATTATTGATTCAAATTTTTATACCATAGAGTTATTGTGATGAACTTGATTTTTGTGCAGGTAATAGGAAATGTAAAAACATATACTAATGCTGAGATGAGTTGGTATCAAATTTATACATTTTTCATCTGGGTGGTATATGAGTTGATGCAACACAATAAGAGATGTAAAAATAGACATCCACCTTAAATACATAGGGATACATAACACTTTGATATTGTGCATAGTTAGTAATTTTCACTTGGATGCAAATAGACATATTTTGATTTACCATGGATTGGTTATATGAGCTCATAGCCATGAAAAATAAATGATGAAGGATGGAATACAAAAGCACATATAACATTGTAATATGGAAAAAGAGATAATTAGACTACATTAAAGATAGATTTAAAATGGAAGAGACATCCATCCCAATGGAAAATATAAAGTCTCTTCGAGTAGGTAAAGGCCACAACTAAAAGTTAGAAGAATAAATGAAAAGAGTTGAAGATCTAAAAATAAAAACTCGAATCCATGAGTGGGTGAAGGAATAAAGAGTGACCATTCAAATTCTCGTCCTTGAACAAGTATAAGTAAACCCAAAGATTTGATGTAACCGGGGAAAATTAAAACATAAGGAAAAATACACATATGATTGAATGCAGGAAAATATTTGGTAATAAGGGAAACAAGAAATTAATACTCTTTGGGTGGTAATATGAAGAAAAACAAACATTCAGAGGGAGGAAAAATTTGGTCTGTAAAAAGAAGTTATTGGAAAAATGAAGAATATATTGGAATAAGAAATGTAACATGTTGATGTGTAAAAGGTAATGTACCAAAATTATTTTTTATTTGTCTTATTCTTGTTGATATCTTGGATTCATATGACATGTGATTTGTTACTATGAACCTTAATTACGATTTCCCCTCATTCAATTCTCTTGTTTAAGGATGAAATTTAGTTTATGATCTATTCTTTTGATTTTTATTATTAGAAATATCTCTTGTGAATATGTGCATTTTGAAAAATATTGGTTAGATTATTTTTAATTTATGTTTCTTCTTATTTTTTGAATTTACATCTTTTGTGATTTTATTTGGGTGGGTTGAAGAAGAAAAAGAATATATCTTTGTGTCTGGTAGTATCACTAGGTTCATCGACATTATTAGATAGATAGTATAAAGGTCTCTGTTAAGGTGTAGGAGATGTGGTTAAGTCCCAGACTAGTGATTTGGGGGATATTGTCTCCCACGGGTTTAAAAGTCTCCAATATATGTATCTTATTTATTATTTCACATGTGCTACATGTCTCAACAATATTAGATCTTGTGTTACTATAGGTTTTGGGGAACTTGTACATAATGTAACATTTCTAGCATTATATATTATCTTTGATTTAAGTTTTTGTGAATTTACCTTTTTTGAATTGGAAATATTGTTTGTTTGGTTTGTAATCTATTTTGTGTCCTGTATTCTTGGATCATTTTTTATAACTATTGATTTCATACAAGACTGTTCTTTTTTGTCATTTGTTTAGTAGGTCAGTTTTATGCATTAAGGGAAAGGATGACTTGGTGTTAGTCAAGAATGGATAATTGGGTTAGAAAATAGTGGGTTATATACTAAATAAGTGACAACATTTAGAGTATTCATCAATACTTCTTTATAGATAATATGCACTCATCATTATGATAGTCAGATGGAACATGGCACCAAATCATCTCTTCATTCAGTTTTCATTGTGCATTGGAAATAAACCAATGAGAAAGTAACTTCATTAATATGATACACATGTTCTTACTTTCATTTATGTTTTTATAATATTAAGGAATGAGGGTAAACTATGCTTGTTTTCTATTTTATTAGAGAAAATTATTATATGTTGTAATTATAATGTTCTGTTTAGATTATCAAAATTGGAAGGACGTTTTAAATGTGTATGAGTATATAACATATATTACTATTTGAACAAGATGATAAACAATATAGAGAATGTTTCCTCTAATTTATTTTAAGAGAATACATTGTTGAAGTATTAATACATTAATAAATTTTTATTTGTAAATAAAATACACATCCATTTAAAAGAATAAATAAATCACATTGATCATTTTGAACATACATACAAATAAATTATCCTTCCTTTAAAATATGAAATCATGTTATATAGGGAAAAAAACTTATAAATATTTGTTGTTTGTCATATATAAATCATGTTAACCTAACCAATGTTTTCTAAGAAATTATAGAAACCCTATATTAATCAAATTAAATGGTCTCCATATCTTCAATGAATAATACTTTTGGCATTGACGATGTGTATTTGAAACGTAGTATAAGTTGACTTCAAATACATTAAATGATGTTTGCTTGTTTCATAGGAACTATTAAAATATGAGTCCCAAACTCCTCAACTCACGAAGGCCATTGCAGATCATCGATGTTGGAATGCATTTGTTTAGGCACAAGGGAGATGGAATTTAAAGTTTTAGACTTCGTATTTTCCAAGTGTTTTTGGTTGGCAAGATTTCCTTATAAAATTCATTGGACCGCAAACGTTAAAAATTTAAACTACTTTGAACCCCTATCAAGCTGGACACGTGTCTTCTTTTAGTTGACTTGCAACCTCACAATCCTTGTACTTTGTGTAATGTATTCACAATTAAAAAGTAACGTAAGAAATGAAGAGACAAAACGTGATGACCTGTGTTCGCTTCTTATCCCCGCAATGTCATATGATCGCTAAATATGTGACATGTGGAGAGATGTGACGGCCCCACATCCTCGCAAGGATTGAAACCCCTTGAATTTTTTTGAGTAATTTCGAAGCTGTGAGGCCACAAAAACATGGTATGTGGCTGCTGACAGTGATTTCCTCAAACCCTCAGTACCCACGCGAGATTTCCTTGCAAATCAAGAGAGTGAAAAAATACAACACATGGCACTGAACATAGATATTGAAGACATTCGCAACCCAGATTTCGTACAAGATGAACATGGATTAGAGTGCCAAGTTAACTTGTCCTTTTTAGAGTTTTATCCAGCTATAAATTTGTAATGTGACGTGACTACCACATGTGGCATCATGACCAAGTACGACTGAGTAATGAACCCATGACCAACTATGAATGCTGCAACTGTGCGAAAACACAGGAAGTGGTATTCAATGACTGGCTCAGATCTTAAATACATGAGTGCAAACATTGAAAAGTGCAAAATTGTGCCATGCGATTTTAATAAGAGCAGTCAAGGATGAGTTCTTTTTAAACTAGATTTATTATTTTTATAACAGGTCCAATTGTATAGTGCTCTTTCGTGGCACTATTTAGATTATGATTCAAGCCGAGGGTGATGAAACGAACCTCGCTACTTAAATTAAAAAAATATAGGAGAATATTTTAAATGTCTCAAATTTAAATAAAATATTGGTAATAACTTTTATTAATGATGAGATTTAATTTAGGATTTTTCATCTGATATTATATTTGGATAAATTTATAAGCATTTTATATGTTCTGAATTTAATTGTGAACTTTATTTTAGCTCAAGGGCAACTCAAATGAAATTTTATCTCATCAGCGCATAATTCACGAGTCCTAAAATCATAATTTGACAAATTATATATATAGCGCATAATTCACGAGTCCTAAAATCATAATTTGACAAATTATATATATATATATATATATATATATATATATATATATATATATATATATATATATATATATATAACAACTACATTAATCTTAGTGTGAAAATGTGCGTAGCTCTATAGAATATAGTTATAATGTGTTATTGTCTCAAAAATGAAAATTTAAAGGTTTTTTGAGAATCACATGACGTTGATGCACATTGGTATTAGGAAATGGTTCAATGCTTTTGACCTTTTGAACCAACTGTGAATTTTATGAATTTATGTTGATAATTAAATTCTGATTTTTTTAGGAAGGATTTTCATTGCACAATTAAGTTGATTGTCTTCTCTCTTGTATTTTAGGTATACATGGTGAATCATGATCAGGCTAGATGGGGAAAAGAGCATGAACCTTAGATAGAAGTTATGCTACCTTGGGATTCTTCCAAAGATAGAGCATATGTTCTATAGAAAAGGTCCATTGATTTGGAAATTCATATAGTACTAGGAGACCTCGGGGATATGATGCCTCCATATAAAAATAAAGAACAAAAAAAAATCATGAACCATTCCTTGAAAAGAAGCATGAAAATAGTTTTCACCAAGAGAGACATCCCAACCTTGTTCATGGAAGAGCACCCACTAGGGGAACTCATGGCAATGGTGACACACATCAAAGCATGGATAGAATCATTCACGAACTTAAAAAAGTAAGTCCTCCAATGTTTAATGGATAAATCTTTGGTAGGGAACATTAAGCTTGGCTAGTGGGTATTAAAATATGATTTGGAATAAGATATTTTTCCAATACTACTAAGGACAAATTATATATATTCCAACTAGTGGATGAAGCAACCCAAAAAAGGATAGAGAACTATTTAACCCATTTATGTTTAGATATATAAGGGTTAAAAGGTTAAAATAGACAAATCAAATGGATGAGTAAAACTATTATAAATCAGGCTAATTAAATTAAATTAGATAACACAATGTATTGAATATGTAAAATTATAAAATATAGAAATTACAATGGTGACTGATATTTTGATAATTACAACACAAAGAAGAGATAATACTTAGCTTATTTTTTAGAAGCATAAGTAAATTTGAGATGTAAAAGTGTAGAAATAAGTATAATGATGCTCAAGATCATGTCATTATATTTTAGAAATATTAATTCTAGAGGCCTGGACACTACCATCAACCTATAGACACTAGCATCAATGGTTCTATTCATGGATTGACACTCCTATCCATTAAAAAACATTTTTTATATTTAGAAGCAACTACATATGCTTGTTAAGGTTTTATGTTTCCTTTATGATGATATATTTGGATCATGTATATAGGTTTTGTATGATTTTATATAGCTCAAAACCATCGTTCCTTTTCCTTTTACCACCTACGACTTACTAAAAATGGGTTAGCTTGGCTCTTTTATCTGGTAGGTAATATTTGTTGTATTGAGAAGCACCACCTGTGTCTGTTAGTATCTTATGTCACCTTTCTCTTGATATCTATGAATCATGTGGATAGGATCTATATTAATTTATATAACTAAAACCCTAGTTCATTTTACTTTTACCACATGTGACTCAATAAAAAGGGGATAGAACTTGAGTCGAGCTATCCTCAACAACCCTGATAAAAATTTATTGCTAAGTGCTACCCACATATCCATATTTTCCAAGGAGGGCCTTAGACTCGCATGTAGTTCTCCCTCTTAGGTCCATGTGTGTAATGTTGATTGTGCAACTATATGCTCTTTATCCTATTGTAACCCTTGATAAAATAAATGCAAGTGTGATTTTACCTTTTTATTAGTTTAGACTTCAACATTATTTAAAATCAATGCAAAGTATGATTCAATAGATTTTTAATAAACAAGGTATGTACTGATTAAGAGCTCTGATTGGTAATTTAAAATTATGCCTTAGCTTTGTATATATAAGGAAAATTTTAAATTCAAATTAAGACCTACCAACATTCAAAATATGAAAATAAGACAAACATACAAGCCATTACAAGCAATCATGAAAAGGATAAATAAAGACACTAATGCTGACCTTTAGATGCTAGTGTTGATTCTAGTGTCCTAAGGTGAACATTAGTGTCTGCAATCTTAAAACATATAACAAACAATGAAAACTTAGAGATCCCTACCACAAGATGGCCAAAATGCAACACAATGATCATATAATAACAAGAGATTGGGAAATACATTAAAAATTAATGGATCCTAAGGGGCCTATAAAAGACCATGCCAGTCAGTACTCAATCTTCCTTCAAAAGTGTTATACATCTAAAGCACCATTTAATCCTGTAAGTGTATTGAATAAAATTACTATGATTAAAGGAAGTTCATACCTGGGTGTGAAAACCACACCTTAGCCTCATGATCATTCTAACTTGACTTTGTATCTCATGTATTGAAACCAAAAGCATGTTACAATATAATTAATGTATATAATCTGAAAATGAGCAATAGTCCAAGCATATAGAAATTGAAAGAACATGGAAAGAATAGACCTATAAATGTGTTACATAGTGATGTTTTTAGGGGATTTTCTGGAGATGATTCTTGTAAAATAAGGTTTAGAGGTGATCATGCCCCCAAATTAGTATAAGGAGAGTGGTGCTAAGGTTGTTGATGTAACTAAATTTTGATTGCACAACTCAAGGGTAAATATAGACATGATAATCTATCGAAGGTTAAGTGACATAACCATCTCATCCTAAATAATTAGAGTAGTGATAGGCCATTGAGGGAACTAAATCACAACCATATTACTTAAGGGAGCCAACTAATGTAGATTGATAAAGGCTCAAAACAATGATTTTTGGTAAAATATTGGTGCTTCTTGGTAAATATTTAGAGTATGTAGTTTGTTAATTTGGAAGAATCAATCCATCTTGGTAAATGAGAGAAGGAACAAACTTCATTAGTGCCTACTATAATGTCTGTTACGAAAGATGTGTTGATTTCAATATGTATCTTGAAATTTTTGGTGAAATTGCATAACATATGCACCTATGGTACATGTCAAGATGAAGTATATTTAGAAATGTAATTATTGCTCCATAATTATTATAATATCTATCACAAATCTAGAAAAATGATGTTCCAAATCTTTAAAAATTAATCTAAATGTATAGTATCATAAACCAAGTGTATATTATCATTGTGTAAAATATATCAAATTATATTAATTATGTAAACAATGTATATATGTAGTCATGCCTTTATGACATGCCCTTAGTGATCTTTTGGAATGATGGGAATGGAAGGTGGTATTCACCTCATCACAAAATGATAATATGACCATAATGTATAGGTATATCACATATAAGATTACACCATACATTGGTATTATGACTTAGTGAATTTATAAATGGCAATTTTATATATTTTGTAAGAAATATTACATTTTGCACATAGATTTTGAACCTTGATGTGGACTAGAGAAAAATAAGAGTTTTTAAATTTGTAAAAGGTATTGAGGATATTATTATAGTATAAAGGTACTCATTTAATGTATCCCAACATAAAATGGTTTTTTATTTGGATAAATAGTGATCAAGATATCATAAGTTAAATTTCACAAGTGTGAGCAGTGGTTGACAATGACTATATGTATAATTTTTGAAAATTTGTATTTCATTTTCATTTTTAGCCTTTAAAAATTTATTGCTTTGGATATATTTCTATAATGTATTAAAGGATGTCCATTTTTTGAATGTGATTTAATGTCTTATGGGACACTTTGCGAGGGAAGGATCTGGAGGAACTAGTAAGTATAAATTTTTGCTCATTTTCATGTTTTTAAATTTTTGAATAATTTTATTTTTGGGCCCATTTTTGGTCATTGACATTGTCTATGGACACAACCATTGGTTTTTGGGATGGTACTAGATCTAGATGTCAATGGTTGCATCTATTTTTTGATAGTAGTGTCCTACACTTTCATCTAAAATAGACAATAACATTCAACACTAATGTTTGACTATGGTTTATTAAGTTTGTCATTTTTACTTACTAATATCTGATTAAATTGATAATTAATGTTCATTTTTTCATGTTTATATTTATATAAGGATGTTCATATCTATGAGTTTAGAAATGGGAGGCATCTATCTACATTTTTGAAGTTGGGGTTAGATGACACATATTGGGCCATTATTGATCAACATGGGTTGGTTTTGTTGTTTGACTAGGGAAGGTTCACTATGATATCCATTAGATGTTAAAATTAGATAAGAGGTGGAATGTTGATACTTATACCTTTTGAATCCTAACAAGGGAGATTATTATTTTTTGATTGATACTCATGGTTGAGGGGTCCTTATCCCATGAGCTCTTGACTAGAGCTCTAACTATTCTAAGACACAATCAAAGGCCCATATCCCTAAGAAAATACCAATGAACAATCACAACTGGCCTGAGAATACCATCAATGGCCACAACTTGCCCACAAATACCATTAATAATCATAATTGACCCAAGAATACCAACATTCAACCATTATCAGCCCAAGATTATTAATGATCAGCCACTATTGGCCCAAGAATACCAATAATTGGCCAAAACTAGCCCATGAATAATTAATTATCAACCATCTCTAGCCTCTGATACCAAACTGAGATTTGAACTAGGGTGGTGCTTGAAACAATCAAGTCACTTAACCAACTCACCCACCTCTCATCAGTTGATAGGGGAGATTATTATTACATTTAAGAATGTGTATAATGTATTAAAAAATTACTAATTATAAGGAAAAGGGGATAGGTATCAAGAGATGGTAGTATTAGAAATATGCAGATATCACATATATAATTTGTACATCATCAAATAGATGAGGGAGAGCCCTTTGGCACAATTTGTCTTGAGTTAATTCAATATTTGGTGGTCTATGATTGCATAAATTCATTTTATATTTGTTACAATCTTTCATGGTTGTGGATGGTGATGGGGTGGCTATATCCTACCATATATATCATACTATAGACACGATATTAATAGGGTCTTAGATATTATTGGTGGCACACCATGGTGGCTCATTTGTACATATATTTATACATAACTTTCTTAGAGACATGGAGTGGAAAATTTAGTGTATCCAAACTTGTCCATGTATGGGCATATGAACATATTTTAGTTGTACATCCCATTGGTTGACCCATGTTTGGATGCTCCCATCCATAGGTTTATTTTTTCATGATCGATGTTTCCTCGTAGTAAGGTACACTTGATTATGGAGTATCGCATGATAATCAATTGACTAACACCTACCTAAACTTTTTGATGTCCATATAGGACCCTTTTTTGATTACCTAAAGATGGTAAGGAGTTACAGTGAGTTAGGATTAGCATGTGGTTTGTCAACTGTATCCCTAGTGTTTATGAGTGTTTTAAATATGACTGTGTGTTGAGATAGTTTGGTATTCATTAGGGAGTACCCTTTTATCACTATCCATGATAATAGACAACTAGATACAACCACATAATGAATGATAGGCCCACCCCCATAATTGTATATCTAGCATCACTCCATGTTGGGGAAATAGATCATGTTATTTATCTAGCTATTGATAATGATGCATGATACACAAATACTCACACACGATGGTAGTCTCATGCCATTTGTTTGTTATTATTTCATGTTATTCCCTTTAGTGTGATACCTGTAACATAGGGTGATGATAGAGGATCTATAGGTGAAAGAGATTCTATAAGACCACAACATTTAGACAAGGAAACCATCAAGGTCATATGTGTAACATCATGAAATGAATATTAGATACATAATTATATAAGAAAGTTTGAATTGGAATCCTACTAGTAACCTAATTATGTGCTCTCAAATTGATAAAGACTAAGAATAATTTAAGTCAAATAAGCAAAGGAAACATAATTATTATAACTTTCTTGTGATCTTACCAAAATTATGATGTCTTTAGATGTAGTTGTAAAGGCTTAAAAATAAAGAAATAAATCTAAAAACCTATCCCTTTACACAATTGATGTTTGAATGATGGATGATGAGGATGGTTAAATCCTTCTATGGATATTTAAACAACACTTCATTGTCAGTTCAAATCTTATTTTTAATGAAAGGTGGCCCTTCTATTTATATATTTTCAGTATTAATTATGACTATTGATCTTAGATGGATATCAATGGTGGAAAATTAAGCCTATAATGGAAGATGATAATTTAATACCATGGCATGGAGTGTATAAAAACATGTAATAATATTTACTCATGAAATTTTAGAGTGTGTAAATGCATGCCATACACCTTGCTTGCACACTTTTTAACTTGTATATAATTTTTATTGAGGACACTTTAAATTTTGGAATATGTTTTAAAATTACCAAGTGGTTGGAAGATGTGGTAAATTATGATTTATTTAATTTTGATAAACATGACATGTGATTCTATGTAATTTATAAATAGTGATTGATTAAATAGATGATTAATTTACATTAATTAACTAATAAGATGTGATGTGAAATTTTTTGGGAATGGATGTGGTCATGGAAGAAATAAATAATTTATTAGGAGGAGGGAATTAGTGGATTGGCTAAGGATGTTAGTGTGTTTATAATATTAATTAGATGATTAAAGGATAATGCTAGTAATGATTATTAATATATTTAAGATGAAACAACCCCCAAAAATACATTAAAATTATATATTGGATGTGTGTCGAACCCAATACCTCACTTATTGGTGAAAAAAATAATAATTCAACACACTCACATATGCATAATTATAATCGAAGAAGATGAAGTGAGGTAATTAGATATAGGTAACTAAATAGAAAGGGTGATATAGGGAAGTGTGTTACCTTTATACATGTTTATGGGGTTCAGGTTGTATCAATGTATGGATACATGGATAGGACCTGAAGACTATATGTGGCACTCATACTTCCACATAAAACCATCTATAGGTCCTTAACCTTAGGTAAATATGTCACTCTCCTTAGTGGGTTGCAATTTTAGTTGAGGATGGTTAAGTTCTAGGATTAGTTTAATAGAGAAGGATAACTCTAACACCATAAGTTATCATTCAGGTTAAAGTAGGTTTATGTTAAAAGTACAAGTTACTAAATTCATAATAAAGCATGGTTTCAAATAATTAAATTATAATATAAACCATAAATTAATTAAATTTATGCAGATTTTATAAGCAACAAAAATACTATTTGATGAAAAAGAACACAACAAGAACATATTGAAATTTAAGGCTTCACAATGCTACCAGATGAGGTCATAATCACCTTGTGGCCTTAAAAGTTGACTGCACCATTACCATAATAGTTCACACAACACTCAATTAATAATCATGCATGTTGTTATTAGAATATATGAATAATGATATAATTATGATCAATATCATCATTCATCAAATAAATTTTATGGCATCATATAATTGAATCCATGTAACAACTTTATATTGACACAGACAATGTGATATAATAAGAGATGGAGAGTTTAAAACATAATACAACCAAGTATCCATTGAATTATTCATTAACCATGTAATCATTTAATGAAAAGAACATATATATTATTCCAATATTTTTAGACATTCTCTAGCTTAGAATTTATTTAACCCAATAAACCACTATCATCTTAACTATTCATAAGAAAGGAATTTATTAAAGGAATCAAATCTTTTCATATAATAATTTTAATTATCATCTAAGGAAATATATCTCATTATGAACAAGCATAAGAAACCATCGTATTCTATATTTGAATAATTATAACTAATCTCATATCTAAATAAACTAGATGATGAACAACAAGTAATTTTTATACAACATAATGCACATAGATCATACAAATAGAAATTAAGCTGAGTTCCAAGTTGAGTGGAACACATATAAAATGTTCCAATTAAATAACTTTTACAAATTTATATTGGGTATGCCATGGAGCTACAAGGTGAGTAAATTCAACTATCATAAAAAGAGATAAAGCACATGAAACCCAAGGTGATGAAAATAAGCAAGTATGCATGCCTTTGTCATGTGTTTATACAACATTTAATGAATTAGAAAACAATATTCAAATAACTCATTTTGTTCCTTGGAGTAATCTAACATAGTTTTAACATTAAGTCTAGATTAATTTATTTAAGACTTTTTAACTAAATTCCATTACATATAGCCATTGTAATAAACTAACCTACTAAAGAATTATATTCATGTCTATGATATATATTCATTGAATGAGAGAAATAAATCAATTCATGAATCATTTATTAATGAAAGAATAAAAGTAATACCTTTTAGATTTAATACATGTAGTATACATATCTTTATACACAACCAAGTATGTTTGAAATATATTTTAGAGATAAGGATTTTATTTATGCTTGTGTATACACCAATATCTAGTGTAATAATCCATTTATAGCTAAAACAACTAATTTCCATGTTTCATACAACTTTTATATTTAACAAAATTCACAAGTATCTATTATAGTACATCAAGATAATCATTAATCTAGTTTACTTCATTAATCAAAGTCTATATGTTTCTATATAAAAAAACATATGTATATGTCTAAGTGTCTATATGACCAAATCAAAAAATTACTTTGTTATTAGAACTATCAACATAATGTTCAATTTTACTTATTAATTCTATTTTGTATGATTCTAAGTAACAACACATAATTGTCTAAGTAATCTTTAAACATCAAGTAAATCTGATATAATATCAATATCATATACTAAACCAAGAATCCAACACTAAATTGATATATTCAAGATTATTCTAAGTTAACAATATAGAAGAATCTAGGTTAACTCAACATAATCATATAATTAATATTAGGGAGTAATTCTACCTTAATATCATTAACATAATACTTTATCAATAGGAAGGGAACACATTAAACATTTTAGTAACTTAATATACATGAAATGAATTAGCTATCACAATATATATCAATTCATCTTTTTACGCTTTCAATAATATTTGAGTCTTGCATTCATTTTTTGCATTCTATTAATAACATAGGTTAGTACTAACATAACTAAAAAACACTAAATAAAGATATCATACTCACTATGTTCAAAATCAAATATCATTAATATAATCAACTAAGAAAAGAATGTGTAACTAACATAATTAATTCATTATCAAGTTACTTCATATTTTTTCAAGATCATCAAAGTATGGAGTAGCAGTTACTAAATTGGACAAGCTTTACCAACCATCTCTATGATCTCAACCATTGGTGGCCCTTACCACCCCAACCATCAACATGATGGTGGTTGTGGTAACCAGAGACTTGAAGGGAGTTATAAGTAATCATATTTCAAACTAGTGGATATGTCGAAAAAAATAATATAATATAATAAAAGACAACATTCACCATTTTGAGGCAAGATGAGAATAATGAATTTATACGCGATATAAATCAAAAGAAGATATAACTATTACATGATGTTGAATGATATATAATGGATTAATAACTAATCCATTATATAGCTATCGATATAACTAGATTAGATCCCCATTCAAGTATTAATGATAGGCATTAATTCATCCCACCAAAAATATATTTAAGTAAAGATAGAAGTTTCTAGCCTATTTTTCCACCACCATCCTGAAATTGTTAATTTATCATGCTCACATTTTTCTCACCCATTGCCATTCGGGAAGAACCGACCACTAACTTTTCTACCAACTTCCTCGAATCCACCAAATATCTTTCCAATTGTATAAAAATTATATAGATGATTTAAATACCTCTATATGTGAGAGGTGATTTTAATTAGTTTATGAAAGAAAGGAAAGACAAACAATACCTTGTCTATGAAAGCTGAAGATTTCAATCTATTTATTCAAGTGTGGTATGATGTTTCGTTGATGCAAGTTAATATAGATTTTTATGTTTTGGTTGTGTTTATTCATTAATTTTGGTATCAATTATAATAAAAATACTCTCAACAGTAATAATAGAATCACCTAAGGAAGAGTGTTACATCTTGATTCTTCGTTAGACAAACTTTGCTAGATTATCCATGTATATCTATAGTTGACAAATTTAGATTTGGTTATTTTAAACTAATATGTGAGATATATGTTGATATAGGGAAGCAATATATTGCTTAGGTTACATGATCACCCTGCTATGAGTTATCTTTAAGTAAATGTTTACTTTAAGATCATGTTGATTTATCATTTGATCTATATTTTAAGATTATATTGTTTATTTTATGATCATGATTGTTATGGTCTAACTACCTATTTTTTTTGAGGTTGACATAGGAGAACTTAACCCTCATAGTGTGATGGAGGGAGAGTATCATTAGAGAGGGTGATGTAGATCAAAATATCAGAA
>JARHVA010002198.1:30000-100000 GCA_037957365.1 Torreya grandis | reverse complement strand
ATTATGACATGTATTTTCATGATATTAGAATATTGGTGATATGTGATGTATTATGATTGTTTCTATTATCACACTTTGAGTATTTATTATGATCTTTGTAGATTATTGTGGTGTAATCTATTTTTAGTATATATGTTTAATTAAAAAAATCACATATTTCAATGTATAATCCAGTGGGGTTGTTACATGTGGTATCAGAGTTATGGCTCAAAATATAAGACCTAATGAGTCTATTAACACTTTCATGTCTTTTTTTTGACTAAAATTAACTTGGTGACATGAAGTATTGCATTGGTATTTTGGATTTGTAGTGCCTGAGTGCATAACCATGTTACACCATGATTGGAGTCTTGAAACTCGGTAGATCTTCCTGTATGGCTTGGTGACTTTTGTAAATATGTGATATTCATAAATGTGTGTGTAACATTTATTATATACCCTTAGGAGCATTCATACTCTTTTAATTTGTTTAAGGGATTGGTTTATTGAGTAACCCAATGCAATATTTACATTCAAGGTTTTGGTAGGTAATTATATAACATAGATCATGAGTCGTGAACAAGAGTTTTCCTACAATAATCTGATCATTTAGATTGAACACATCGAGAATGATTACATATTTTCTTGATTATCAAGTCACCTTTGTCATTGTGGTTTGTGTTTTATGAGTGTTTAATAAGCAAAAAATGCAACTCATTTAATTTATGTGTTCTTTAGTTTTTGTGTCTTATGTTCTTTAACCCTAGAAATAGAAAATTTTATAAGATCATTTATAATTAGTACCACCTAGGGTGGTGGGAATTTTATTATAGAAGAGTGCTACTATTTTGGATTGAGAATTCCTTGTGTTAGGAGTTTATTGATGGTTTGGAACTTTTATTTTATGTGGGTTGGGAAGAAGTGTCATCTTTCTTAGTTAGCTTAGAGGTGATTTTTTAATTCTTCATTTAAATTATTATAAGCTTTGAGAAGATTCATATTTTCTTCATGATTGAAAATTATTTGTGAAATGTTATTTTGACCATATTCCTTGGAGTCATGGGATAAATGTATTTTACTTCTTATTAATAAGTTGTAGGATATGATAGATTGGTCCACTCTGTGGTTAGTATTTTTTCCCAGTTATGGAAATAGATTGTGATACCATACTCATAGATTTGGTAAGTATGTAGTGTTTTCGAAACATTGAGTTACAATGTTTTTCTTTACACAGTGAAGGTATGTAGGAGTTTTTATGAGGATAGTTCTCTACTTTTTACTTATGAATCTTAGAGTCACTACTTTATCTAACTTATGATTATAAGACCATGTGGGGTGGCAAACCTTGAATTATATATCAAATTTTATATTAATTACTATAATTTGGTTATAATTAGTATGATATTATATGCCTATAATTAGATTGATATTGATCTCTTTTTATTAAAGCATATTGATTTGAATATTTATTTTTATACCTTTCACTAAAGGCAAATAGGGTATAGGATGTCCAAAACATCTTGTCAATGTAGGGGTTGAGATAAACTTTTAATTTGTTGCATTATAGCCAATCAAGTAGGAAAATAGTGTCTCACTTATTCCTTTATAAGGTTATAAGGATGGTGTGATCCTTGTTCTTTGAATGTTATGTTAATTTTAACATTATTTACCCTTAACTATGAATATAACATCATAGGTTAAACTGGAAAATATGATACTAGTTATGTTTGTCTAAATTTTTTTTAATATAATTACAGACTGATTATATGATTTGTCTTGTTCGTATGTTAGTATATCTAAAATTACTTAGCATATAGTATTACATATTATGATATGTTAATATGGATTGTGGTTCATTGAACCTTGTATACTTTTGTAGATCATTAGGTTATGGAGACCCAAGGGAAGTGGGGTGAATTAGGAACATGAGTACTAAGTGATAAGAGTGGATCCTACTTAGACTCCTATTTACTAAGTCTGGATCCAATAAATGAACTTGTTGAATCTAAGAATTGACAAATGAACTTATCAAACTTAGTTGTATGGCCATATGCATGTATATGATGAAACATTTATTTTATAGTTTTGAATACATTAGAAATAGAGTATTCTTAGTTCCTATTCATCATCGTACTTGTCAAGATCTCTATGGAGTAGTGACATTATTGACATGTTATACTTTTCAGGAGCTACAAAGGTAGCGGTAGTATTAACTTATACACATTATTCTTTTCAAGTTACTTAATTATTTTTATCTAGAATGAGAAAAATACTCTCTAGGATTAGAGAGATGTGAAGAGGGATGGAAAATTTTATGGAACCCTCCTTAGTCATTTATTTGGATTTTATGATGATCTTATTCAATTTTTAGAAGTTAGAAAAACTATCATTGAGTGATATATATGGGCTTCTCTTGTTTTGATGATTCTGGACCTTGCAATGGTCATGATAAAATCAATCAAAGTAAGTGACACCAACAAAACTTGTTTGTATAATAGTGAGAATTCATAGAGTAGGGTCTTGTGGGACCAATAATATGATAATAATGAAACTTCATGGAACTAAAATAAGTTTTATAGGTAAGTTTTTATTTATTACTTAATTTGATATTGTATGTCATATTTTTACTTTACTAGATAATGTTTTTAAATTTGAAACTTATGTTTGAATAAGAGTCATTAGAGATGATGACTATTTTTATGGGGAAGGATGTTACATCCTGATTTATCTCTAAAAAAACTTTCTAGATTATCCATGGATGTCTATAGTTAAGAAATTTAGATATAGCTATTTTAAATTAGGTTGTGAGATATATGTTGATATGGAGTAATAAGATATTGCTTAGATTACATAATCACCCTATTGTGAGTTAGTTGTAAGTAAATGTTTATTTTATGATCATGTTGATTTGTCATTATATATATATATATATATATATATATATATATATATATATATATATATATATATATATATATATATATATATATATAATGAAAAATCAACATGATCATAAAGTAAATATTTACTTACAATTAATTCATAATAGGGTGATCATGTAAGTAAATGTTTACTGTATGATCATGTTAATTTGTCATTATATATATATATATATATATATATATATATATATATATATATATATATATATATATATATATATATATATATATATATATGACAAATCAATGTGACCATAAAGTAAATATTTCCTTACAACTAACTCATAACAGAGTGATCATGTAATCTAAGAAATATATTATTATCCTATATTGACATATATCTCACAACCTAGTTTAAAATAGTTAAATCTAAATTTCTTAACTATAGACATTAATGGATAATCTAGAAAGTTTGCCTAGTAAGGAATCAGGATGTAACATCCTTCCCCCTAAAGATAGTCATGATCTTCAATTACTCTTATTCAAATATAAGTTTTGAATTTAAAATTATTATTATTATTATTATTATTATTATTATTATTATTATTATTATTATTATTATTATTATTTGTGTGTGTGTGTGTGTGTGTGTGTGTGTAGCATGACTATTATGGTCTAACTACCTATTTTATTATGAGGTTGAAGCATGAGAACTTTACCTTGAGTGTGACAGAGGGAGAGCATCATCAAAGAGGCTGATGTAGATCAAGATGTTAGAGAATGACATAGAAATTGATCAGTACCTTACACACAACACAAATAATTAGCACATGTTAGATGCATAATGAATAGTTATTAGAATTTGTTTAATATTAATTACAATTTGATAAAAAAAATTAATAGTTTTGTATATTTCATCTAGTGTGACTTGCATGTGACCTTTAATACTTTAGAGATTATCATAATTGATTAAAAGTTAGATTTGTTGATTTATTTGTCATGACATTAGGAGGTGCTAAGTTAAATTACTGAATTTTCTAATCTTTCTAATTAATGTTAAAATGTATAAAAATAATTGAAAATTATGTTTCAACAAAAAAGTAGAAGAAAGATAAATAATAATAATAATAATAATAATAATAATAATAATAATAATAATAATAATAAATTTGTAAAAATAAAATTGAAATAGAATAATACCAAAAGAAATAAAATCATTAATGAAAATAATAAAATAAAATAAAATAAAAAGAAAAAAATCTAAAAAAAGAAAGCTACATCCCTTTTTGGATATTATGAAAGGTAATCATTAGGAGAATAATAGTACATGAGAAGAGAGGATAAGGGAGAAGCAACAAAGATCATTAGATAAAAAGAGGTGTAGCACAAGAGAGGAAGCATACAAGGAGCGATGAGGAAAATTTCATCCCTATTTACCAGGTAGCATTACTTTAGATTTTATGATTATGGGGAAAGTTATAAAATGTTAATGGCATTTAGTTTTAGTTCAATTTCTTGGATTATAAAGGTGTCGATCTTTAAGTTAAGTTAATTGAATATACGATTATACATTTCTAAAGAAATCTATTTGTGACCAAAACAAAATTATTTTAAATCTGTAAGACAGGTTGTTTGAATGTAAAAAAATTATATCAATTATAGCTAATGCTTAGAGTGATATGCTTAATTTATAACTTATTTTATTGGGCACTATAATATATAACTAATACTTATTATTTTGTGCATTATATTATATACAAAACAAGGGCAAACTCTAGGACTATACAAAAATACATTTAATCAATCTATCATTGAAGTCATTCTATTTCATGCCTTATGGCTTCTCCGATCTTAGATCAATAACAATTATAAAAAAAATTCAACAACAATGATTCATACTGTTAAGTATAGATGATTAGGCAACATATAACATCTAATAAATAAAATGAGAAGGAATGTATATCTATTATTCTAATTCTTTATAGATAATAAATTTTATTATAATTTAAATTCATTGATTTTGACTTGGGCAAAATATATATATATTAGTGCTGAATATTTATCACTTTATGAATTTATTAATATAGATATATGTGTTAGTGCTATATATCACTATATTGTATTAGTTATTGTATGGTTTATATATATATATATATATATATATATATATATATATATATATATATATATATATAAAGCTAGAATGCTAGTAATTCAAAACATTTTAGCAAGAATATATACCCTTCTATGGTGTCACCCATTTTAATGCTTGAATATTCTGATAATCATCTATAAATGATTGGCACAACTAATAACTAGCTACATGGGTGATGCCATCAGAATATTCAAGCATTAAAATGGGTGACACCATATAAGGGTATATATTCTTGCTAAAATGTTTTGAATTACTAGCATTCTAGCTATATATATATATATATATATATATATATATATATATATATATATATATATATATATATATATATATATATATATATATATATGTATATATATATATATATATATACATATATATATATATACATATACATATATATATATATATACATATATATATATATATATATATATATACATATATATATATATATATATATATACATATATATATATATATATATATACATATATATATATATATATATATACATATATATATATATATATATATACATATATATATATATATATATATATATATATATATATATATATAGCTAGAATGCTAGTAATTCAAAACATTTTAGCAAGAATATATACCCTTCTATGGTGTCACCCATTTTAATGCTTGAATATTCTGATGGCATCACCCATGTAGCTGGTTATTAGTTGTGCCAATCATTTATAGATGATTACTAATCACTTTCAATAGTATTCAATTGTGGTATTTGACTAAGCAACCAAATTTATGTATTTTAGCAATAAACCAAATCGATATATTTGACTAAGTAAACCAAATCATTTTATGTATAATTGTATACAAACAAAAGATCTAAAATCATTGTATATTGGTTTATGTTGAGAAAACTACATCATTTTTTCCAGCAAAGAACAATATAACTATCTAATGGAAAATTGCCATATGTGTTTGGCATCGCCAGATCACTAGAATATTAAGTATGCATGAAATATTAAAAATATGCTTTATTTATTTAATATATGATTTATGATGAGATTATTGTTTCTAGTATGGGTGGTATAAGTGTATGAATGAATATTAAAATATGTTTTATGATAATATTATTGTTGACCATATATACTTGACCATATACCTACTGCCAACTAGAAACACTCTTTATAAAAGACACATATTGCTACATTATAATATGTACCTTAAAAAATGCCACCTACTGTCAATAAATATTAATTTACATTCTTTTAGTGAATCTGTTATGGAGTCATTTGGCAAAAATACATGGTATGGGTGATTTCAATATTTCCATAGTTATTATTAAGCATGGGTCTAAAATAAATTTGATATATGTTGTACATGTCTGGATATACAATGAGAAAAATTATAAAACATGTTATTTTATGTTATGAAAATATCCATATATATAATTCATTATCTCTCTACTAGTAAAGATTGTTAGTGGATGTGTAAAATAACCATCATGTAAAGACTTTTATATGAATTAGACATGTTATATTATTGTTTTATGTGAATTTACTTGTTCTATTACTAGTACTATATTTGAGGACTATATATATAAGCATGTGCATGGATAGAATATGAATATAAATGAGTTGGAATACGAAGTCTATTACATAAGTTTGACTAGTAAATTATCATATCCTGAATGGCACACTCATTGGTATATTTAGTGAAACTTTTATGTAACAAATAAGAGCAATTTAGATATTGCTAAATTATAGTGTGAAAATCTTGACTGTAAAACTATGCGGTATTGTGAACTTGTGTATGGAGATTGCACACTTTGGTCATATCAAGATGAAAATCTATCTAGTTAGGAATAAATAACTATGAATAGGTTTTACATTATAAATCCCTTAAAGATCATCCATGCATGGGTATTTTGTGAACATGGAAGTTATAAGGATTGTTGGAAAATTGAGAGGGCTCTTGATTAGGACATATAAGTGATTATTGGTATAGTGGTTACATGTCATTGGAGTACTTAGATATGGTGTATGTTAATATGAATGAGTACTCATATATAGGAATTATACATATAATTAAATAGATGGTTGAAATAAGTCATTCAATTTATTCCAGATCAGACACTATAATATTTTGGAATAGTCTCCTAGGAATGGAATGAGTTGTTAAAATGAAATATCATAACATTTGTATGAGTTCCTTATTTCTCTATAAATGATTGATTGACTGTTTGATATATGTATTCAGTATTAAACAATTGTGTGTTGTAGTTATTATGTGAGTGTTAATATGTATAACTGTTTTGTTATGTTTAGCATATAATGGTGTATCATGATGCATGTTTATGACTTATATTTATTTGAATACTATTATAACCTTAAGTATACCTAAGATGTATAGTCATGTACTTGCTTGATTGTTATTGTGTATGTGGGTCATTTAATTCTTGATATCATCAATTTGATTATGTACATTGTAAACTATGATAGTATGGGATATAAAATAGTACTATAGTATAAATATATACGTAGATAGTATATGCTGTAATTGTTATGTTTAGACTCACACCTATGTGTGACTGACTTAAGTTATGCATCTTGATTATTGCTATGAATAATGGGTTTTGTGATAGTTTGTAAGACTTTGTGTATACGTGTATACAATATTTTTGAGCGTACCATATGTTAAGATAGAATAATATGTGGAAACTATGACTTGTTTGTTAGGTTTAGTTACCTAAATATAAACTTATGTTTCCATGTATTTAAGACTACTTTATATGATAGTTTATGAAAAAGTTAGTAGTTATGTCTTAGAATACTAAAATATGATAATATAAGTTATCAGAGGGTGTAGGATTCTTTTAAACTAATTATGTTAGTAGACATATATAATTAAATGTGAATTTACCCATATGGTATAAACTATATTCATTATTTATAGTATGGGATAGAAATGAATAAAAGATTCATTCATACATTTGATGAAATAAATATATACTTTGATTAATCCTATGTTTATAATGTTATATGATGTGTTTTCTAGTAAGATATAAATGAACGGTATTGTTAGATTATATTTGATCAATCTACATTGCTAATACAGAGTAAGGAGTGAGATAGAATTACTAGCTTACTAGTAACACAATGATAGATGAAGACAGTCTGATCAAGTGGTGTGTATAAATTTGATTAATCTCTAGATCATTATTATTTATCATTTTTTAAATTTTATGCCAACATATGTTTAGTGAGACATTATCATTTTATGAGTATGATTTAAATGTTTATGTCATATTTTGTAATAAAACATATTTTTATGATACATTACATGTTTAGTTTAGAAATCATACAACACAAAGGTACTTTTTTATCTCTCTAGATTTTTGTACCATCACTATCTACTCATTTGTGAAGGGAGAGCCATTTCTTGATAGAATTAGTATGGGTGATCATTGATATATGGTTGGTGTAGAAAAGTGCTCAGATGATGCTCTCCCTCCCTAAAGTAGTACTATTTATCAAGATGACACTTGAGATTGCCATAGATACTTGAGTTTAAAAACTAAGCTCTACATGAGCCATGTATCTATATGTACATTGTATTTTATTTTACTTATCATTGAATATTGTCATGAATATTTGTAAATAGTTATTACTCTACCGTGACATTGGTGGTTGTAGACTTGTTTTAGTTGTAGCTAAGTTAATGTGATTACTTTCTATATTCACATTATGATGTGTACTCTATGATATTAGAAGATTGATGATGGGTGATGTATTATTCATGTTGATATTATCAAGATTTGAGTATTTCTTATGATATGTATATATTGTTTTGGTGTAATCTATTTTTGGTATATGTGTTTAATTAAAAAAAAAATCTTGTATTTTTATGTTTAATCTAGCAGGGTTGTTGGTGGCCCTTACCACCACAACCATCAATAAGATGGTGGTTATGGTAACCATGGAGATGGAGGGAGTTGTGATAAATATAATTTCAAATCAGTAGACATCTCAACAAAAATAATATAACATAACAAAAGACAACATTTACCATTCCAAGGCAAGGTGAGAATAACTAATTCATCCTCGATAGAAATTGGAAGAAGGGATAACTATTGCAGGATGTTGAATGATATAGAATGAATTAACAACTAATCCACTCTATGGCTACCAAGATAACCATATTGTATCCCCATCCAATTATTATTAGCAAACATTAATTCTTCCTACCCAACATATATTCAAATCAAGACAAAAGTTCTTAGCTTGTTCACCCACCATCATCCTGAAATTGTTCATTTATCATGCCCACATTTTTAACACCCACCACCATTCGAGAAGAATCAGACACCAACTTTTTCACTAACTTCCCCCACTCCATTGACTGTATTTACAATTGTATAATAGTTCTCTAGTGCTCTGAAGGTCTATATATATTAGAGGTGATTTTAATGAGTTTATATAAGAAGGGAAAAATAAAGAGTACCTTATCTATGAAAGCTAAAGATTTATATCTATTTATTCAAGACTATTATGATAATTAATTAAATAAATTTAATATATATTTTTGTGTGTCGGTTGTGTTTATTCTTTCATTCTGGTATCAGATCTGATGGACAAGACTCTGAGTATCAACATCAAAATTGCATGAGGAAGAGCATCTGGATAGAAGATCATGGGATAAGTGCATACCAGTTAGCCAACGAGTATAAATAACTAAGTTGTAGAAGAAAGGGCATAATATAAGCATGATTAACAAAAGATAAACCATTTAAAGTTAGATCTTGGTGATCCTCTAGTTTTGTCAAGAACATTTAAATGTTGTAGTAAGAAGGAAGATCGATGTATGCCAAATTTAAATAAAGCAAGCCACTCATGCTTTTTAAATGCCCTTTATAGGAGTCTAAAATAGAATTTAAATAGTTCTTGTCACATTAAAGAAGAAAGGTGGTGATCATGAAAAGAAGTCTATGAAGACGCTACTTCCAAAATTAAAAAAAAGATACGCTGGAATGGTAGATATTTTAAAAAAATCAAGTTATTTATTTTCATAAGAGGATATTACAACATTAAGGAGGAGATTGTAGTATTAAGGTGAGATAAAAATCATGACATATAGTAAAATTATAAACAAACCTATAATTCCATTGTTTACTGGTAGGAATTATGATTTCTAGGTAGTTAAGATAAAAACATTATTCTATTCTCAAGATGTTTGGGATTTGGTAGAAAACGGTTTTATATAACCTAAAGATTTGACATCATTAACTCAAGCTAAAAAAGATGAATGTAAGGAAAATAAAAATAAAGATGCTAAAACCCTATTATTTATTTAGTAATCAATGGATGATTTATGTTTCCTAAGATTGATATAGCAACTAGGTCTAAACAAGCTTGGGAAATCATAGAAACTTCATACCAAGGGACAACTAGGGTAAAAGTAGAAAAATTATAGACACTAAAAGGAATTTTGAAAATATTTAAACAAATGCATCAAAATCTATAGATCAATTCTTTAGTAATTTACTGAATGTAAATCAAATGAGGTCACACAGAGAATGTTTCTAATGAAAAGGCAATACAAAAAGTTCTTAGAATTATTCCTAATAAATTTCATGTAATAGTAGTTACAGATAAAGAATCTAAAGACTTATCTCAATTATCAATAGATGAATTGATAGGATCATTGTTATCCCATGAAAGTAGGATGAATAGGAATAACAATTATTCTTTGGAGATTGCCTTTAGATCACAGGAGTCATTTGGTAGAGGAATATCAAACTTCAGAGGAAGAGGAAGAGGTAGAAGTGGACATAAGAGTTTAGATCAATAAGTAAGGACCAATCAAAAAAATCAAGGTTTCAACAATAGAGGATGTGGAAGAAATCAATCAACAAGGTTTAATAAGTCCCACATTCAATCTTATTATTGTAATAAATTTGTCCATCTTACAAATGAATGTAGAAAGAAACATGTAGAGGTGGATAAATAGAAAGTAAATTACTCAGATGTATCTTATAATAATTTTGGATGTTTACTTATAACTTATAATGTTTCTCAAGAAAGTTCTAGTGACATATGGTTTTTGGATAGTGGATGTAGCAACATATGATAGAAAATAAAGATTTAATTGCTAGTTTAGATGACTATAAAATTTTAAGTAAAATTGGGAAATGATAACAAAGTATCTACAACTAGAAATGGTGTTATAAATATTTTTGACTAAGAATGGAGATAATAGATATATTTCTGATATTTTTTTGTATCTAATTTAAAACACAACTTGTTAAGTGTTGGTCAATTACTGAAATAAGGGTATAGAGTTATATTTAACAATGATGTATGCCTAACTCTAGATAGAAATCCAAGTGAAAGGTTAATTACAAGGTTCAAAATGACCAAAAACTAAATGTTCCCCTTCCAGATTCACTACATCAAAGGAACATAAGAAGTTAACTTCAAGACAATGTACTTAGACCAAAAATGGCTCTGGCACTTGAGGTATGGTCATCTTCATTTTAGAGGATTGAGTTTATTATAAAATAAAAATATGGTGAAAGGACTACCAATCATAGAGCATCCATCTACTTCATGTGGAGGTTATATATTGACAAAATAACATAGAGAAAGTTTCCCAATAAAAATTTCATACAGAGCAAGGACAACATTAGTATTAATTCACACTAATATATGTGGGCTAATGCAGACTCCATATTTAGGAGGAAACATATATTTACTAACATTTATTGATGATTTCAACAGACTTGTATATACTTTCTCAAGAAAAAATCTGAAGCCTTTGATAAATTCAAGGAGTTTAAAGCCTTTGTGGAAAAACAAAGTGGTGTATACATAAAGGTACTCAAATCTGATAGGGTTGGTGAGTTTATTTTTAATAAATTTATAAATTTTTGTAGATATCATGGAATCAAGAAACAATTTACAACAAGGTATACACCACAACAAAAAGTTGTAGTAGGGTTGAAGCATAATATTGTGTCCCACTTTTTGGTACAAAGGGGCTAACAAAAAATAAAAATGTGAACATTTCTCAATTTCTATAGATAATAGTGACTTAATCATATAAAAAGTGAAAATAGTGTAAAGTAATGAAATGATTAATTTTAAGTGTAGATTACATTTATTATTTTTTTGAAAAAATAAAAAAATAAAAAATAGATTTTTTAATACCTAAATACACAGTGTGTATGTTTTGTGTACAAAAAGTTGTATTGAGTACTTGATTTGTCCTCATAATTTTCTCAAAACATAATATTTTCTCAATATTTTTTGCAAAGAGGTCTTAGAAACATTTATGTAGTGCAAGATTATTTTTTTATAATTTTTTGATTAAAAAATAATTTTTTATTTATTTATTAATGATCGAGGTAAGGAATATCACTGTTTATGTCTTCTCCTCATGATATTTGTTTAATATATATGTTGAAATAGACTATTTTTTCATCATTAGAACAAGAACATTCAAGTTGAGTGCATTAATATTTTTAATTTTTTTTGCCACAGTCTCTTATTTTTTTGAATGCATCCTATATATGGTACTTAATTTTATAAATAAGTATAATGTACTAAATAAATCAAAATAAATATTAAATATTATTAAAATTTATAAAAAATCATATTATTATAAAGCTCATAAAAATACCTATGTATATGTAGAGCCACATATTTTTATTTTATTTTTTCATCCTAATACGTGGCATCTAAAGTGGTAATTTTAGGCCAATAGTATCTTTCTACTTAAATGGGTGAGGATTTGATGCCACATGGGGTTAGAACGAAGGGGGTTCAAATGAAGGGGATTAAAACAAATGGGGTTCATTTGAACCCCCCCTCTCCCTGCCCACCCCACCTCTCCGTAAAAAATAAATAAATATTTAATTGGCTGGTTCATTCAAATTAATCAAAAATTAATTAAATGCACAAAGTAAACCCTTGACACCCTTCATTTGAACCCCATTCAAAAATCACATGTGGGGGTTCGAATGAATGGGTTTCTTTGAACCCCAATTTTTTTAGGTTTGGACACACTTGAACCTAAGTGGGACTCACTTATGTGTCATAGCTCTATAGAGAGGAAGAATACAACCATAACAGCCATGGTCAGGAGTATGCTAAAAGTGAAGAACTTATCTAATGATTTATGGGTAGAAGTAATATCATATGTAGTTTACATTTTGAATATGATTCCTATGAAGAGTGTTAGGGAAAAAAATCCATATAAAGCATGGAATGGTAAGAAACATAATATATCTCATTTTAAAATATTAATTAGGTGTGATTATTATTTACTATTACCATTTGAATTGAGAAAAAATTGGATGATAAAAGTGAGAAATGCATTTTTATTTATTATAGTGAACAATTAAAAGTTTATCGATCGTATAATCCAATTTTAAAGAAATTGATTATTAATAGAGATGTTGAATTCAAGGATGAAGAATCATGGGATGGAAATGTTGACAAAGTAGTCACAAGTGGAGCTCCAATATGTCATAATGAAGAAGAACCAAAAGAAGAAGGTGGTCAGTCAAATCAAACAACACGAAATACTCCACCAAGAAATGTTCTGCAAGGCACACCATCAAACCATCCAAATCATCCTACCCCAGCTTAAAATATAAGTGATCAGTTAGATCCAACACTTGCCTCATTAAGACAAAGGTATAGAGGTAAGAAAAAAAAAAATTTAAAAGAGATATATGATCAAAGAGAAGAAAATTTAGATTTGTATTAAAATTTTAGTTTATTCTCTTATGATCCTATATAGTTTGAAGAAGCAGTGAAATAAGATAATCAAATCAAGGCAATGGATGAATATATGGACTCTATTGAATGAAATCAAACATGGGAGTTAGTGGATATACCTAAAGGTAAAGATTGTATAGGAGTCAAATGGGTTTATAAGACTAAATTTAATGTTCTTGGAAAAATTGTAAATCATAAAGCAAGATTATTTTCAAAAGGATTTTCACAATAGTATGGGATTAGATATAATGAAACTTTTACTCCAGTTTCTAGACTTGATATAGTTAGAACTATTTTAGAAATAGCTGATATAGTTATAACTATTTTAGAAATAGCTTCACAAAATAGTTGGAAGGTTTATCAAATGGATGTGAAATAAGCTTTTTTGAATGCTTTTATTGAGGAAGAAGTTTATTTTAAACAACCACTTGGTTATGAGGTAGCTAGGCATGAAAATAAAGTTTGTAAATTGAAAAAGGCACTTTAAGGTTTGAAACAAGTACCCAAGTCTTGGTATAGTAGGATTGATTCATATCTGATAAGAAATAAATTCAATAAAAGTAGAAGTGAACCCACTTTGTGTTTAATACCAATGATCAAGGTTAGATTTTGATTGTGTGTTTGCATGTTGATGATTTGATTTTCACTAGAAATTTTTTAGTAAACATATTCAAGTTAGTCATGATGAAATAATTTGAAATGATAGATTTAGGCTTGATAAGATACTTCTTAGGCATTGAAGTTATTTAATTTGATAAAGGTATATTCATTTGTCAATCCAAGTATGTCAGAGATGTATTGAGAATATTTAAAATGTTAAATTGTAATCTAGTATCAACTCCAGTTGTAACAGGGTGAAAACTTAGCAAAGAGGTTAATGGCTCAAATTTTGATCCAACTATGTTTAAAAGACTTGTTAGAAGTCTAATGTATCTCAAAACTACTAGGACAAATAATATTTATGGTGTCATTCTAATTTCAAGGTTCATCGATTCACCTTGAGATCCTTACTAGAAAGTTAAAAAAAATATTGAGATATGTTATAGGTGTAATAGGACATGTAATTTTATATTCTAAAACTAATTATTTTGGTCTGATTGGTTATACTGATAATGATTTTACAAGTAGCATAGCTGAGAGGAAGAGCACTTCTAGATATGTCTTTCATTTTAGATCAAAAGTTGTGTCATGGGCATTGAAGAATAAACCCATAGTGAAAATTTCTAGCCAAAGTAAGGTATGTAGCCCAACTACCGTAACATGTCAAGCATTATGGATGCATTGAGTTTTGTCATATTTTTTACATAATCAGACTGAACCAACACCAATCTACTTTGATAACAAATCTACAATCGTATTGATAAAGAATCAGGTTTTCTATAAGAGGAGAAAACACATTGATACAAGGTACCACTTCATCAGGGAATTGGTTAGTAATGGATAAATATATCTTGAGTTCTATAAATTTGAAGATCAATTGGAAAATATTTTCACTAAGCCATTACCAAAATATAACTTTGAACATTTGTGACAAAATTTGGGCATTGTTTATATTAAATTAGTTAATGATAGAAATTAAGGGAGAGTGTCAGCAGACATTAATTCCTCCATTATAACATCTATTGAAGTCAATAGAGAAGTTTATATCTTGTTCACCCATTGCCATCCTAAAATTGTTCATTTGTCATGGTCACATTTTTCACACCCACCACCATTCGAGAAGAATCAAACACTTAATTTTACACCAACTTCCCCAACTCCACCAACTATCTTTATAGTTGTATAACAGTTATCTATATGTTTTTAAGTCCTATATATATGAGAGGTGATTGTAATGAGTTTATGCAAGAATGGAAAGACAAGCAGTGCCTTGTTTATGAAAGCTAAACCTTTCCATCTGTTTGTTCAAGTCTGTTGTGATGTTTTGTTGATTCAAGTTAATTTAGATTTTTATGTGTTGGATGTGTTTATTCTTTCAAATATGTGGTCATCCTTAACCATTCTGACTACAAATGTATACCCAAGGTATACAACATACCAATTTAATTATTTGAATCTAGTCTGGGAATGGTGATCTATGATAATAATGAAGTTAAATAAAACACACAAGATATAATTTGATAGATTGAACTTAACCAAATAATGAAAAAAATAAAATAATAGATAAGCCATTCATTACACCTAGGCATACAACATCCATACTTAGAAATAATATAATTTTGCAAATAATAAAACTTACTAGGTCAAACTCAAACCCTTGCATTGAAGAAATTTCAACAAACTTCATTTGACATCTTCAAAGTTTCTATCAGAATATAACCATTAATATTCATGCCAAACATAACAGAGGTAAGTCATTAAGTATTATGTAGGAATTTCCTCACAAAACACATATAATTTCCACAACACAACCTCACATACATTCCATAATTATAATATATAAAAGGCCAATAAAAGACACAAAAGGATCTATGTATATATAAAATAACATGATCAGTTTAAAAAACTAGTCAAAACATGTTTAAACACCATGACTATGTATTTAAAATGCAGTCAAAGTAATAACATAAAAACCTAGTCAAACTTTGCTTTAAATTCCAGGACATGTATCTATATAAAATGCAGCTAAAGAAAAAACACAAAAACTTAGTCAAGTTTCTTGATTCAAAGGACCCACAATATTCATATATGAAAATAAACTTAGTCAATGAGTAAATGAAAACTTAGTCAATTAAAAGTATGATATTTCATGCAACACATATAGGGTGCTTTGATTAATTCCATAATCAACCCAGTTTTAAATAAGTTGTCTATTAAAAAGAATAAAAGACTAATACATACACATGGTTAACTATATGAAAGAAAAACCAACATTTTCCATAATTTTGATCATATATAAATACATAAAACTTACTAAAAAATTAACAAGGAAACCCAATTTGATACTTTTTCCAAGAAACCCATGACTCTGATTAAAACCTAGTTTCCAATAATTGAAAAAGCCCAAATTATTATGACTTTAAATTCATGCAGTGATAGAAGAAACATCGTGACCTAGCAATAAATTGTTAGGAATACATTCCAGATGACCATTGCTAGAATAGAAACCCGACATTTAAAATATAAATGATATCAACAACATTCCAATAACATGAAAATTCAATCCAATTAAATATGTTGATGGAACACCTAGAAGAATATACACTATGCACCCAACAAACTAATAAAACCATTGACCTTCCATTTTAACATAGAATCAACAAACCCAACATGGTAATGTAAATTATAAAACCCATGAAGCCTTCTCAATGCATAGAGACAATAGTAATGTTTCCAAAGCCTAGATTTAAATGAAATACAAATGATACAAAACTAGATAATGAATATATATCTATTTTGCAAATTTACATGGAAAATAAAAAATATCGATTCGTATCAAATAAGCTCAAGGTCTAGATATGCATCCAGAAGTCCTAAGAATTTTTGATTGCATATGCAAATTTTTATTTTCCAAGATTTTATATATAAATACATAAAAACCAAATTCAATCAAAATAGCTCCCTCAAAAAATGAAAAGAAGAAAATCTCAAAAACCCAACAAGATAGACTACAAAAATGTTTTATTTCCAAGATGTGTTGATAAAAAATCCAACATAACTGTGTTAAAAAACTAGTCAAACTCCTCCACTATTTTCTTGATTCTCCTTTCATCTTCCTAACCCCATCACTTCTTTGCATCCCCTGCGTAACTCTTCATGCCTTCCATCTAATTCCTCATACCGATTCAATGCCCACATTCAATGTGAGGAGAGATAAATCCTTGCCAACATTCCCCAATGTAATCCCTGGTAAAATATCCATTCAATGTAATGATAATTGAATGACCTTCAAATGGTCGATCCATTAACCAATAGCCAACCAATGAAATCAAATGAATTAACAACAATGAACCCAATTAGCATTAATGAACCAATTAACACAAAAACGCATTCAAAGTCTATGCTAATGACTATATGCCAACAAACCAATCAATTAAATCATGACTTAACATTAATGTTAATAACTTCACATGATACAACCAATCAACATAATAAACCATGTCAACACCTCTATAATGTAAGGTTCATAAGTCTAGGTAATGTTACAAATATAGAATGTAGAGAAATAATAATGAAATAAAGATAGAATTAAAATTTAGAAAAAAAAAAAGAATAGAGACATAGATTTAAAGAGGTTCACCCAATATGGGCTATGTCCACATAGAAATTGTCAGTCATTCTTATTATTCAATCCAACAAATGAAGGGAAAAATTTGCAATACATCTATTGCAATATTCTCTTCACTCTCAAACCATTCCACCTGATTACAATGCCATCATATCAAAGAAGGGTTATAAATTAGGGGAAAATGCACTAACTTAATTTCTAATATTAGATATAAAACCTAATAGTAAATGGTCCATATTAACTATAAAATTACAACATTTTATAATGCATTTTCACAAGATTTTACTTTGGGGGTGTTGCCCCCAAACCCCCACCAGGGGGGCTCCAAAATAGGTCACCAACCCATGGACCCCCATGATAACCATAGTGAGTGGGTATTAACCACACCCCGCCCCCCCGCCCCGCCCCGACACACCCCTTGTTGAGAACTGGGCATTAAAATAAGATTAAGATCCACCATCCAATAATCTCCCACTTAGAGATTGATTGTTGCAATTCCACTGCTACAACTCTTACTTAGACTTTTCTTTAAACTTTGACCTTGGAATGTTTCTCATCTTCCTTATTATTCTTGAAGACCTATTTAAGTTGAACAACTCTCCATATTATCTTTAGTGACTACCTTTGTTAGCATATCTTTAGGATTCTGACTTGTATGGATCTTTTCCAACTTTAGTTGACCATCCTCCAAAACTGAATGAATGAATTGATACCTGAGTTGTATATGTTTGGTTCTTGATTGGAATGTTGAGCTCTTTTCTAAATTAATTGCACTCTAGATATCACTGTGAAACATATAATTTTCTTGCCTATGCCTCAACTCTTCCATGAACCATTTCATCCATATCATCTCCTTGTTAGCTTCTATAGCTCTAACATATATTTCCTTTGTAGTTGACAAAGAAACTATCTTCTAAAATTTTGAAATCCAAAAAACTATCATGTCACCAACAGTGAATACATAACCTATGGTGCTCCTCCTACCATCTAAATCTATAGCCATGTCTGCATCAACATATCCTTATAAAGTAACATCTGAACCTTCATAGCACAAATTTTTATCAGTGGCCCCTCTCAAGTAATTGTGAATCTACTTGATTGCATCCCAATGGTCTTTTCATGGTTTGTTCATAAAACTACTAATAACTCCCACTTCATGAGCAATATCTTATCTAGTGCTCACCATAACATACATTAAAATTCCAACTGTTGAAGCATATGGTACTTTGGTCATGTAATTGATTTCTTCTTGTATTTTAAGACACTGTTCCTTATTTAATTTGAAGTTCCCTTCTAAAGGTGTACTCATAGGTTTTGCATCTTTCATATTGAACCTGACTAACACCTTCTTGATGTATTCTTCTTGAGACAATGTCAATTTCTTATTTATCCTATCTCTTTTTATTCTCATACTGAGTATTTGATTTGTAGCACCCAAATTATTCATTACAAATGGATCTTCTAGTTTTCTTTTAAGCTCATTTATATCATGCATGTTAGACCCTGCAATAAGCATGTCATCTACATACAATAACAAGATAATATAGTTGCCATTATTTGACCTCTTGAAGTAAACACAGTGGTTAGAATGACATCTACTATAACCTTATTTTATCATAAACATGTCAAATTTTAAATACCACTATCTTGAAGCTTATTTTAGGCCATCCAAACTCTTATTAAACATACACATCATTTTATCCTTACCTTTGACTTTGTATCTTTGTGGATACTCCATATATATTTCCTCCTCCAAATCATTATGAAGGAATGCAATCTTCACATCTAACTATTCAAGGTGAAAATCTTCTACTGCTACCAAACTTAAAATATTTCTTATAGAAGTTATTTTAACTACTAGAAAAAATATTTCATCAAAGTCAATACCTTTATTTTATGCAAACCCATTTACATCAAGTCTGAACTTGTACCTTTTTTTGCCTCCATCTTCTTCCTTTAACCTATAAATGCATTTATTATGCAATGCTCTTTTACCTATAAGAAATTGAACCAAATCCCAAGTTTGGTTATGTATCAAGGAGTCCATCTCCTCTTTCATGCCTTGCTCCCATTTCTTTTTGGTTTCTACCTCCATTGATTCTTCATAGCTTTCTATCTCACCATCATTAGTCAATAATCAATAATAAAGTGAAGGAGAGTAATGTTCAGGGAGTCTGCTTACTCTAGTATATCATCTAACTACACTTCTAGGAGTTTGAGGTACTTGTCATAGTTTTTACACATTTTGATTTTATGTCACTTTTAGAATTTCATTCTCAGTAATTTCATCAAGTAATGCATATTCTGTATTTGAATTTTCTTGTTTTTTTCTTACAATTGATGTCTATACATGACCTTTTCATTAAAGATCACATCTTTACTCCTAATTATTTTTTGATTCTCAATATCCCATAAATGGTAACCAAAATAATTAACTCCATATCCAATAAAAGTACATTTCTTGGATTTTTCCTCAAGCTTGGTTCTATTTTCTTTATGAATATGGATAAATGCTTCACAACCAAAAGTCTTTAAAAGAGAATAATATACCTTTTTACCTATCCATACTTACTCTAGAATGCTAGCATCCAAAGGAATTGAAGGCCCTCTGTTTATTAAGTAAAGAATAATATCTACAACATCCACCCAAAATATTAAGGGAAAACTTACATGAAATCTCATGATCTTTGCACACTCCATGATTGTCCTATTCATCTTTTTTGACACACTACTTTTTTGTGGTGTTCTTAAAACTATCTTCTCTCTACAAATCTCATGGGATGAACAATAATTATCAAACTCCTTGTTATAGTATTCACCTCCATTGTCTGATATGACACACTTCAACTTATTTTCTATCTCATTCTCAACCAAAGTTTTCCATTTCTTAAAAGTATCAAAAACATCATATTTATTTAATATGCAATAAACCCATGTTTTTCTAGTTGCATCATTGATAAAAATAACATAATAAGAATAGCCACCAAGGGATGATACCTGAGTTGGTACCCATACATCTTTATGCACAAGCTCTAACTTTTAATCCTTCTTTATCCTCCCAACTTTGATAAATCTGACTCTCTTCTATTTTCTATACACATAGTGCTCACAAAAATCTAAATCCACCTTTTTCAAATCTGACAATAAATTCTTTGACTAGAGAACTTGCATCCCCTTCTCATTCATGTGTCTAAATTTTTGGTACGATAATTTTGTATCTACTTTTTTAGAAGCTAAAGTAATGTAAAAGTCAACATCAGCATTAGATAAAAACAATTTACCTACCTTATTTCCTTTTGCTATTACCAATGATCCCTTAGTGACCTTCCATGATTTTTTTGTGAATGTAACTATGTAACCCTCACTTCCCAGCCGTCCTACTAAAATTAGATTTATTCTCAACTCAGGAACATACCTCACATATTTTAACAACTATTTGTTTCCATTCTATAATTTTATTTGTATCTTACCCTTTCCTAAAATTTTATAAGGTTCTCCATCACCCAAATAAACCTACTCAAAATCACCTTGAACATAATCTTGAAAATATTTCTTATGGGGTGTAGCATGAAATGAGTCCCCTAAATCTAACACCCAAGAATCATTAATATTATCTAAAGAAAGGATTAAAGCATCTTGTAATACATCACCTGCTACATTTTATTTCTAGTTTTTATCTTGTTGTCCATCTCCTTATTTTCCTTTTTGAAACGAACAATATTTATTCAGGTGTCTTTTCTTCCCACAATTTGAGCACACTAATGTTCCTCTAGATTTAGATCTACCCTTCTTAAACTTTTCATGACTCCCTAGGCCCTTTTATATATCCTTTTGTCTTCCCCTATTATCCATAGTCAAAACATTACCTAATGTCTCACCTATGCTTTTCCATCATATTTTGTCACTAAGGATAACACTAATAACATCATCAGACTTTAAAGTATTTGAGCTAGAGATAGAATTTCTCACATCCTTGACGAAGCCATTCCAAATTTTTGTTAATGAGCACAAAATCAAAAGAGCCCTAACCTCATCATCAAAATTTACTCCTACAGAGCTTAAATGATATGTGACTATGTTAAATTCATTTAAATGGTCAACAATATACCCACCTTTTGACATTTATAGATTAAATAAATGCTTCATAAGAAATAAATTTTTGGAGGCTGAGGAGTTTTTATACACTCTGTCTAATACCTTTATCACATCCACTGTTGTCTTTGTTTTTAAAATATTGAAGGCCACCAATGCTTCCAGGCACAACCATATTATTTTTAGTGCCTTTCGGTCAAGAACCTCCCAGTCTTCATCCTTCGTAGTCATCAACTTCTTTTCTATTCCACCCAATGATAGGAAAAGATCCTTTTGATATAGATAGTCCTCCATTTTCATCTTCCATAGTTGGTAGTTTTGGTCACTAAACTTCTTGACCATAAACTTCCCTTCTTCTGCCATTGCTCCCATTCAAATTAGGAAACTTCTTTTCCTATGAGTTTATCTATCAAATAAACCATTGGCTCTGATACTAGTTGTTAGGAATATAGAATGTAGAGCAATAATAATTAAATAATGATAGAATTAAAATTTAGAAAACACAACAGAATAGAAACATAGATTTAACGTGGTTCACCCAATATGGGCTACATCCACATAAAAATTACCAGTCTTTCTTATTATTCAGTCCAAAAAATTAAGGTAAAAACTTCTAATACATCCATTGTAATATCCTCTTTATTCTCACACCATTCCACTTGATTACAATGCCCTCGTATCAAAGATGGGTTACAAACTAAGGTAAAAATGCACTAACTTAATTTCTACTATTATATCTAAAACCTAATAGTAAATGATCCATATTAATTATAAAATTATAACATTTTATAATTCATTTTTTACAAAATTTTACTTTGGGGGTGCTACCCCCGACCCCCACCAGGGGGGATATAAAATAAGTCATTTCCCCTTGGACCCCCATGGTGACCATAGTGGGGGGTGTTTCTCCCCAAAATGCCCTTGTTGGGAACTAGGCATTAAAATAAGATCAAGCTCTACCATCTAATGGTAATAGTCCAAGGGGGGCATGTCATGGATAGGTCTAGATATGTCTTTAGGAAATCCATCCAAATAGGCAAGTAAGATCCAAGCAGGCATGTGGGGGTTAACAACAAAGTCTACATAGAGAAACCATGTAATCAGAGTTATTCACAAAGGTGAGATAAATTAATGTGGGCCATAAAACATGAATAATAGAACATAATGACTCAAAGTCAATAAGTAATAAATAAACATAATGGTATCAAATAGTACACCATAAAATTCACCAAGTATAAATGTCAATATAATGACATAATCAATGAATAAATTGAGATGTCTAATGATAATAAATATAACCAAAAATCAAGAATACCTATCAAAATTGTTTAATCACTCTTAATTCACTTTGGTACCCAATGTACTATTACCATCATCTACCTATCCCATAAGATGGTACCTATAACCACAAAATCTCATCAATAATATCATATGGAAGAATCGATAATAATTATATAATTGTAATAATATCAAATGTAGTTATAATCTATAAAAATCAAACATGTAAAATCATCCATCATGTAGTTGAAATAACACTACATCAAGTCTAACCATATAATCCAAATTAAGCAAAGAAACTAACAATAAATTATACACCAAAAATAACAATGTTTTAAATAGTGCAATAAATTATAATAAGGTGGGATCGTAACATCCTTCCCGCTTTAAAGGGTTCCATCCTAGTGACTTGTTAAATAGCCATGCATAATGCTTCTTGAAAATATGTGCATCTTCCTAAGTAGTGATTTTTTTGCTTAATGAGTCTCATTATACCAAAACATGTTGCATGTCTCTATTTTATATCTTAATGTTATGATGGTCTAGGATTCTCACTAGTTCTAACTAGATATTTTCCTCTTTTGTGACTTGTAAATGAGTCTAATCCAAAACATAAGATGGATCAGATAAATATTTTCTTAGAAAAACAACATGAAATATATCATGAATCCTTGATAGAGAAGTAGTAAGAGCCAGTCAATAAGCAACATGACTAATCTTTTCCACAATGTCAAAGGGCTCAAAAATATGTGGAGCTAACTTGGAAGTTTTACAATATTTTATAGAACTATTTTACAATCTAACATATTGAAAAACTTTTTCTCCCACACTAAATTCATGCAAATTTCTCTTTTGATCAGCATAACTCTTTTGCTGATCTGATTCCACTTTCAAATTTTACCTTATTAATTCCATTTACTTATCATATTCTAGTAGCAAATTAGGTCCAATTAAAACTATATATTCCAAGTTGTCCCAACTAAAAGGAGTTTTACACTTATAGCCATATAGATATTTTAATGGATCTATCTTTATTATAGAATAGTAATAATTATTGTTTACAAATTCAACTAAATGGAGGTAATCTTCCCATTTAGTTTGTTGATCTATGACGTACATGTGTATCATGTCCTCAACCACTTGGTTGAGTCTTTTAGTTTGGCCATTTTTTTTGGATGATATAAAGAACTAAAATTAAACCATGTTCCAAAGGAAGTATCAAGGTATGCCAAAATCTTGAAGTAAATAACTTGTCATGGTATAAAATAATTACTTAAGGTATGCCATGAAGTCTAACCATTTTTTTCATGAAATGTTATGCAAATATGAAAGCATCATCCATCAAATTTCTAGTAATGAAATGGTTTACTTTAATGGTCTTATCAATTACCACAAGAATAGTATCATGCTTAATGAATGATTTAGGTAGACCTGCAATAAAATTAAGTGAGATTACAACCCACTTATCTCTTGGAATATCATGAGGGTACAATATTCCTCTTGGATTGCAAATCTCAACTTTAACCCACTAGCATTCTCATTATTTTTCTATAATTTTAATGACATCATGATTCATTCCAAACTAAAAATAAAGCTTTCTCAGCTCATGTATCATCTTTGTGACCCTCATATGAGTATAATAATGTGTTATATGCACTTATTTTAACATAGAATTTATCAAGTCACCTAAACTAGGTACATAAACGATATGTTTATGCCTTACAAGGCCATTTATTTTAATAGAAAAATAAAAAATTATCTTTTCTATATGATTTTCATCAAAACCTACTCTTACATCATGGTTAATTCATCAAAAAACTATTATTCCAAAACAACACTTTTAAAATTTTCTTTTAAAAATGACAAGGAAGCAAGGCATGTCTATCTACTGAGTGCATCATTCACATGATTCTCCTTACTTTTGAAATATGATATATCCATATAAAAATTGCTAAAAAATTATAACCACCTACATTGGCATGCATTTAAATCATCTTGAGAGAACAAATACTCAAGGTTGCAGTGATTAGACTTCACCTTGAAAGGATTTACCAACATAACTTTTTTCCATTGTTTAAGCACATAGACAATGGCAGCAAGCTCCGTATCATGTGTAGGATAATTATTTTCATGATCCTTTAGTTTTTGTGACTCATAAGACACAAATTTACCATCTTGGGTCAAGATACCTCCATATCCTTCCTTAAAAGCATCATCCCAAACTTCAAAATTACCATTTAAGTTTGAATTGATAATAATAGGTGTTCTTGTTAATAACACTTTCAGTTTGGTAAAACCCTCCTCAAACTAAGGAATCCATATAAATTTTTTACCTTTTAAATACAAAGAGGTAATGGGATGGTCTACATTGGAAAGGTTTTTGAAAAATCACTAGTAATAACTAGCCAAACCCATGAAGTTGCACACTTCATGCATATGTTTAGGGACAAACCAATCCTGTATGGCTTTAATTTATCCTTGATTTAAAAAAAATCTATACTTATAAATAATGTATCCCAAATAATGAATTTTAGATTCATAAAGTACAAATTTGGAGAGTTTCCCATACAATTTATGTTATCTTAGTCTTTGCAAGACTAAACGAATGTGATGATCATGTTCAACCTTATTTTTAGAATAAATGAGAATGTCATCAAGAAAAAATAGCACAAACTTATCCAAAAAGTCTCTAAAAATGTTGTTCATAAGATTCATGAAGGTTATAGGTACATTAGTTAGGCCAAATGGTAGAACTGCAAACTCATGAAGTCTATATCAAGTTCTAAAAGCTATTTTATAAATGTCCTCTTCTTTGATTCTTAGCTGATGGTTGCCTAATCTCAAATCAATCTTTGAGAAGACTTAAACACCCTTAATTTGGTCAAATGGGTCATCAATCTTTGGAAAAGGATATTAGTTTTTAATTTTTACTTTATTAAGTAAGCAATAATCAATGCAAAGCTTTAATGTACCTTATTTTTCACAAAGACCATCAGAGCACCCCAAGGAGACACATTTGGCCAAATTTATTCCACTATCCAAAAGTTCTTGCAAGTATACCTTTAATTCTTATAGGTTTTCCACATTCATGTGGTATGGATATTTAGAAGTAGGGGTAGATTTGAGCATTATATGAATAAAAAAATCAATCTCCTACTTAGGTGGTAAACCAAGTATTTTCTCAAGAAAAACATCCATGAATTCCTTTAAAAGAGGAAAATTTACATGCACATATTCCTTTTCCTTAGGTAATTCTTGTAATTAGACTGTGTAAAGATTACATCCTTTCTTAACAACTCTTTTTAGCTATAAGGTTGAAAGTGTTTTACATATTTCTAGCCCTTGTATGCCTCGTAATTCTACAAGTTGCCCAAGGTCATTAATGTACTAAACTCTTTTGACCACACAATCAAGCGTGGGTTTATGTTAATGTAGCCAATCCATCCCAAAGATGAGATCATAAGACCCTAAAGATGTAAGGAATAAATTCACCTTGGTTTTGAAGATACGAAGATCAAGTTTTGCTTATTCCAAACATTTAAGAATATGCACTTTTTTGCTAGTACCAAACTCAACCTCTCGACCTTTTCTTATCAATACATACTTGATTTTACATTATGTACCATCAAAAGGAGAGATAAAACAATCATTTTCATCTGAATCAATTAAAATAGTAAAGATAAACCCATTTATTGTACCTCTAAATTAAATTAGAGTGTTCTTCAAGTCAACTTTTTGATTATCAACAATATCATATACCTTGTGATTGGCTACTTCTCCTGATTTTAGTTTAGGATAGTCTTTTTTATAGTGGTTGTCACTATATTCCCAGTAATTAATAGGACTAGAATATGCTACCAAAATAGTATTAGCACTCGTGACAGGTCCATACTGGTTGTTTGATGTTGTTATTTCTTAAAAGAACTATATTTAGATGATCCATGAGACTTTAAATTCCTATTCTATTTAGAAAACTTGTTGAAATTCTTATTGCCAACAAAAAAACTCTGGTTTTGATTTAATTTTTGTAATTTATTGTTTATGAGATAAATAAATTTCACTTTAGATTGCTACTGATTTGACTTAAATTCCTATCTTAACTTTTGGTAAGATTTTTCCTTTTTTTTAACCCTATAGGCTAATTCAATTATTGTTGCTAAATTTCTTGGGTTCATCATATTAACATTATGTATCAATATTTACTTGAGCCCAAGTTTGAATTTTGTAATCTTGGTTTATTCATCATGCATATAGTTCACATGACATAACAAATTCATAAACTTGTTCTAACTTAGCAATAAAAATATTTTCTTGTTTTAAAAGCTAAAAATTAGTGATTTTCAACTCATATTTAGTGTTCAAGAATATTTTATTAAACTAAGTCTCAAAAATAGACCAATAAAGGTTCTAGGTTTGATATCCCTTAATGGCATAAAATTGATTCCAGCATGTTGTGAGACCATCAAACTGTTAATCTTCCACCTTAGCTTTCATATTCGATGGCATGTTGTGTAGGTTGAATTATTTTTGCAAGTGTACCATCCATGCATTAGTTACATCACCTAATTCCTCACCTAAAAATTTAGGAAATTTAATATTATTTATCTCTTTTATGATTAGGTCAACTATGGTCAAAGGTAGTTATTAAATCATGGATCCTTCTACTTGCCCCATTTCCAATCTGGGTACTTCCACTTGGGATACCCCTTCAAGATTGTTTAGCCTTTGCTCTTGGTTGTAAATATTTCCTTCCAAAGTGGTAAGGGATGTTAAGATTCCATTGAGGATCTCTTCATGCTTGTGTTTGGATTCCCATTGATTGTATTAGCATTTAGGACCTCGATATTACTATTAAAATTATTTATGGGTAGCTCTTCTTGGTTACAAATAGGGATGTGACCACGATGACCCCTTCCTTATCCTCTACCTCTACCCCTTGTTGGGTTGAAATTGAAAGGGTTACCAAAGGTGTTACCTCCATTTTATCACATTTTAACCATCATGAGAATTAAATAATGATAACTCAGTAGATTATAAATTTAAAAGAAGAGTATTCATTCTTAAAATTTTCTAGAACAAAAAAACTACTCTAATACTAGATGAAACAACCCAATTTTTTTTGGAATTATATATCATAGTACACTTTTGGATGCATGTTAGACCTAATATCTTATTTCTTGGTACAATTAATGATCATTCTATGCACTCATGTACGCTCAAATAGAATTTAAAGATGTGAATTAGGGTAATTAGCTAGAGGTAACTACATACAAAAGGCGTTATGGGAAAGAGTGTTACCTTTATAATCTTCCACCCTAGATTTCATATTCGATGGCATGTTGTGTATATTGAAATATTTATTTAAGTGTACCATCCATGTATTAATTACATCACCTAATTCCTCACCTAAAAATTTAGGCAATTAAATATTCTTTATCTCTTTGATGATTAGGTCAACTATGGTCAAAGGTAGTTATTGAATCATGGATCCTTCTACTTTCCCCATTTCCAATCTGGGTACTTCCACTTGGGATACCCCTTCAAGATAGTTTAGCCTTTTCTCTTGGTTGTCAATATTTACTTACAAAGTGGTAAGGGATGTTAAAATTCCATTGAGGATCTCTTCATACTTGTGGTTATATTCTTATTGACTGCATCAACATTTAGGACCTCAATATTACTATTAAAATTATTTATGAGTAGCTCTTCTTGGTTACAAATGGGGATGCAACCACGATGACTCCTTCCTTATCCGCTACCTCTGCCCCTTGTTGGGTTGAAATTGAAAGGGTTACCAAAGGTGTTACCTCCATTTGATCACATTTTAACCATCATGAGAATTAAATAATCATAACTCAGTAGATTATAAATTTAAAATAAGATTATTCATTCCTAAAGTTCTCTAGAGCAAAAAAATTGCTCTGATACTAGATGAAACAACCCAGTTTATTTTTTGGAATTGTATATCAGAGTACACTTTTGGTTGCATGTTATACCTAATATCTTAGTTATTTGTACAAATAATGATCATTAAACATACTCATGTATGCTCAAATAGAATTTAAGGATGTGAATTGAGGTAATTAGCTAGAGATAACTACATACAAAAGGTGTTATGGGCAAGTGTGTTACCTTTATAGATGTTTATAGGATTCAGGGTGTATCGATGTATGCATACATGGATAGGACTTAAGCACCATATATAATACTCATACTTCCACATAAGATTATTTTTAGGTCCTTAACCTTAGATAAATACCTCACTCTCCTTAGTGGGTTTTATTTCTACTCAAGGATGATTAAGTTTTATGATTAGTTTAACCAAGAAGGACAACTCTAACATCCTAAGTTATCGATCTAGTTAAAGTAGGTTTACGTTAAAATTACAAGTTACTAACCTCATAATCAAGCATGATTTCAAATAAGTAAATTATAAAAACAACAAAAAATCAATTCAACACATGTAGATTTTATATTTAGTAAAAATAATATTTCATAAAAGAGAACATAATAAGTATATATTGAAATTAAAGTATTCATATTACTACCAACTGAGTTCATAATCTCCTTGCATCCTTAAAAAGGTCACCACACAATTTCCTTAATAGTTCACACAATAATCAATTAATAAGAATGAATTCCATTATTAGAATAAATGAATAATGATATAATTATGATCAATATCATCATTCATCAAATAAATTTTATGGAAACATATAACTGAATCCATGTAATGACCTTATACTGGCATAGTCTATGCAATACAATAAGACAAAGAGAGTTCAAAACATAATACAACCAAGTATCCATTCAATTATTCATTAATAATTTAATCATTTAATAGAAGGAACAAATATATTAATTTAATAGTTTTATACATTTTCTAACTTAGAATTCATTTAGCCTAATAAACCACTATCATCTTAACTATTCATAATGAAGGAATTTATTAATTGAATCAATTATTTTCATATAATCATTTCCATTATCATCTAAGCAAATGTATCTCATTATGAACAAGCATAATAAATCATTGTATTTCATATTTGAATAAGTATAACTAAGCTCATATCAAAATGAACTAGATGATAAATAATAGGTAATGTTTATACAACAAAATGCACATAGTGCATACAAATAAAAATTCAATCAAGTTTCAAGTTGAGTGGAACCCAAATAAAATGTTTCATTTAAGTAAATTTTACAAATTTTTATTATGCATGCTATGGGGTGGCAAGGGAAGTGGATTCAAATATCAGAAAGGGAGGGAAAGCACATGCATCCCAAAGTGATGAAAATGAGAAAGCATGCATGCCTCTTTCATGTATTTATACAACATTAAATGAAGTAGAAAACCATATTCATCTAACTCATTTTTTTCGTTGGAGTAATCTAATATAGTTTCAACATTAAGTGTAAATTAATTTATTTAAGACTTTTCAACTAAATTTTATTACATACAACAATTGTAATAAACTAACATACTCAAGAATTATATTCATGTCTACAATACATCTTCATTAAATAAGATAAATAGATTAATTTATGAATCATTTATTAATGAAATAATAAAAGTAGTACGTTTTATATTTAATACATGTAGTATACATACCTTTATACACAACCAAGTATGTCTAAAATATATGTTTCTATATAAACCATTAGCTAGTGTAATAATCTCTACATATCTTTAAAAACTAAGAAATATCCATGTTCCATATAACTTTTATATGTAAAAAAATTCACAAGTATCTATTGTAATACATCAAGATAATCATTAAGCTAGTTTACTTCCTTAATTAAAGTCTATATGTTTCTATATAGAGAAAGCATATGTATATGTCTAAGTGTCTATATGAATAAATCAAAAGATTTATTTTGTATTAGAACTATCAACAGATTGTTAAATGTTACTTATTAATTCTATTCTATATACTTCTAAGTAACATTATGTAATTGTCTACATAATATTTAAACATCAAGTAAATTTTATGTGATATCAAGATCATATACTAAACCAAGAAACCAACACTAAATTGATAGAATCAAGATTATTTTGAGTTATCATATACAATAATCTAGGTTAACTCAACATAATCATATAACTAATATCAGGGAGTAATTCTACCTTAATATCATTAAAAAAAATAGCTTATCAATAGGATGGGAACAAATTAAACATTTTACTAAGTTAATATACATGAAATGAATTACTTTCTGAAATATATATCAATTTAGCTTCTTATCCTCTTCACACTATATAAGCCTCCCATTCATTTTCTACATTCCATTTACAACACAAGTTAATACTAATATAACTGACCAACACTAAATCAAGATAACATACTCACTATGTTCAAAATTAGATATCATTAATATAATCAACTAAGTAAATAATGTGTAACTAACATAATTAATTCATTACCAACTTACTTTACGTGTTTATGAGATTCTCAAAGCTTAGAGCAGTAGTGACTAAATTAGATAAGCCATTCCAACTAGCCCTATGAGCCCAACTATTGGTGTCCCTTACCATCCCAACCATTAATAAAATGGTGGTTGTGATAAATAAAGATGGGAAGGCAGTTCTGAGTTATAAAATTTTGAACTAGTGGACATCTTAACAAAAATAATATAACATAACAAAAGACAACATTCACCATTCTCAGGTGAGATTGGAATAACTAATTCATCATTGATACAAATTGGAAGAAGGGATAACTCTTGTAAGCTACCAAATGATATATAATAGATTAATAATTAATCCACTCTATAGCTTTTGAGATAACCAACTTGGGTCCCTATCCAAGTATGCAATCAACCTCAGCCTTCTTGACTACAAATTTATACTTTAGATATACAATATAGTAATTTAATTATTTGAGTCTAGTCTAAGAATGACAACCCATGATAATAATGCAAAAAAAATAAACACACAACATATAATTTGATATATTGTACATAACTAAATAATAAATAAACAACATACTAGATAAGGCATTTATTAAAACTAGGCATACAACATCTATAATAAAAAATAATATAATTATGCTAACAATAACACATACATGTTCAAACTCAAACCCTTACATTTCAAAAAATTTAGTAGACTTCATTCAACATCCTCAAAGTTTCCAGTAGATTATAACCATTAATATTCATGCCAAACTTAATAGATATAAGTCATTAAGTCTTATGCAGGAGTTTAATCACAAAAGATAGAATTTACACAACACAACCAATCACATGTTCCATAATTATAATATGCATAAGGTTGTTAAAAGACCCCTACAAATCTATGTATATATAAAACAATAGTGAGGTTTAAACAACCAGTCAAAAGATGTTTGAAAACCATGGCTATGTATATAAAAAATATTCAAATCAATAACATAGAAAACTAGATGAAATTTTCCTTAAAGGCCACCACACCCACACCCACACACCCACACACACACACACACACACACACACACATGAAGATAAAACACAAAAAACCAATCAAGTTTATTGACTAAAAGGACCCAGGTTATTCATGTATGAAAATAAAATCAATAAATGAGTAAATAAAAACCTAGTCAATTCAAAGTATGATATTTCATGAAATGCATATAGGTTATTTTGACTAACTCCAAAATAAACCCAGTTTTAAATAATCTATCTATAAAAAAGAATCCAAGACTAATACATACACACATTCAACTATATGAAGGAAATCCCCAACATTTTTCTAAAATTTCTAACATATATAAATATGTAAAACTTAATCAATAATTAATAAGGAAACCCAATTTGAAACTTGTTCCAAGAAACACAGGACTCCCATTAAAACCTAGTTTTCAATAATAAAAAACCTAAACTATTATCAACATAAATGCATGTAGCCATAGAAAAAATGTCATGACCTATTAAGCAATAAATTGTTAAGAATATGTTTTAGGTGATCATTACTAGAATAAAAAAATGGCCTTTAAAATATGGATGATATCAACAAACTTTCAAAAAAATGAACATTTAGTATAATTAAATACTAGTTTACACACCTTATAAACACATCACCATATATATACCTATATATTTCAAATATCTAATGAATATAATAATGTCATGAAACCTTTATAAATAGGCTGACGAAATACCCATAAGAATATACACTATGCACACAACAAAACAATAAAACTATTGATCTTTCATTTCAACATAGAATCGATAAACCCAATATGGTAAGGTAAAATATAAAACCCATAAATCCTTCTCAATGCACATAGACAATAGTAAACATTTACAAAGATAATATTTAAATGAGATGCAACTAATACAATAATAGATAATGAATATGTATCTATTTTGCAAATTTACATGCAAAATACAAAATATCAGTTCATATTGAATTACCTCAAGGTCTAGATATGCATCTAGAAGTCCTAAGACTTTTATTTATTTATGCAGCCTTTTATTTTCCAAGATTTTACACATAAATGAATAAAAATTGAATTTAGTCAAAATGACTTACCAAAAAAATGTAGGGAAGAAAATGTCAAAAAGCTAGCAAGATAGAATGCAAAAACCTTGTATTTCCAAACCGTGTTAATCAAAAATCCAACATGACTATGTTAAAAATCCTGTCGAGCTCCTCCACTATTTTTTCCATTCTCCTTACATCTTCCTAACCCCATCACTTCTTTCCATCCACTACTTAAATCTCCATGCCTTCCATCCAATTCCTCACACCCATTCAATCCATACATTCAATATGAAGAGAGAGAAATCCTCACCAACATTCCCCAATGCAATCCCCACCAAAATTTCCATTCAATGCAATGGTCATTAAATGACATATCTTGAATGGTTGATCCATTAACCAATAACCAACCAATGAAATCAAATAAATTAACAACAATGAACCCAATTAACATTAATGAACTAATTAACACCAAAACCCATTTAAAGTCTATACCATTGACTATTTGCTAATAAATCAATCAATTAAATCATGATTTAATATTAATGTTAATGCCTTCACATGATATAACCAAGTAACATAATAAACCATGTCACCGACTTTCTAACATAATGTTTCATAAGTCTAGGTAATAGTCCAAGGGGGGGTGTCATGGGTAGGTCTAGGTAGTTCCTTAGGAAATCCATCAAAATAAGCAAGTAATATCCAAGTAGGCATAAGTGGGTTAACAACAGAGTTTACTTAGAGATACTAGGAAAGCAGTGTGATTTGCAAAGGAAAAATAAATTATTGTGTGTCATAAAACATGAATAATTGAACATGATGACTCCAAGTCAATAAGCGACAAAAAAACACAATGGTAAAAAAAGTACACTATTAAATGAAACATGTATAAATGTTGGGACAATGACATAATAAATAAGTAAATTAAGATGTCCAATGATAGTAAATATAACAAAAAAACAAGAATACTTGTTAGACTTGTCTTGATATTAAGAATTCACTCCAATGTTTTATGTACCACTGCCAACATATACCTAGCTCATAAGATGGTACTTACAACCACAAAAGTTCATCAATAGTACCATATTGAATAATATATAAATAATTATAGAACTATAATAATATCAATTGTAGTGATAATCTATAAAAATCATCAAGTGTAGAATTAAACATGCCAAATCATCCATCATGCAGTTGAAATATTACTACATCAAGTCTAACCATATAATCTGACTTCAACAAAGTAACCAATAGTCAGTTATACATAATTAATAATAATGTTTTAAATAGTAAAACATATTATAAAAATGTGGGGTCATAACATAAAATTAACACAATATGTCTAATTTTAAGTGTCTATATTTTTATCCTCTTTAACAAGGCATTATGAGAAATGGTGCGTGGAGTAATGGATTTTTTAAAAAAAAATATAGAAAAAGGTGGAATAAATTTAGATGATGATGGATGGAAGAATGTGATGGATGAAAATAACAAGATGAAAAAAAGGTGGATAAAATTTAGATGATGATGGATAATTTAATGTGATGGATGAAAAGAACAAGCCAAAAGAAATATAGATGAAATTTAGAAGATGATGGATGAAATAGTGTGATGAATGATGCCCCCTTGAGAGGATATGTGAGAATGATATGAAAAAATCAGGATGGCATTGTTGTCATATGTTGATGGATGGACTCAAGCACAAGAATGTCATAGGAGGCCACATGATATGGAATAAACATGATGATAATATTATCACACATAGACTAGGTAAAAGCATAATAAGAAAATAAGAACAAGTAAGAAAGTAAACACACAAAAAAAATTGAAAATAAAAGAAACAGAAAGAATTTTGTCATTTAATCAAGGTAAAATCCACATATGAAGGCTCAATGATACTGATGGTTAGATGGTTCCCTAATGAAAATATGTGATGAAGGTTATAATGATGATTTGGACTAATTAGGGTGGATGTGGGAAGTGAATATCCTGATGATGAGTTGCATGCTTCATTTTTCCCAAATAGGGTGGAATATGTGAGCTTGGATTGGATGAATGATTGATTTGACTTACCCCAAGTAGGGTAAGTTTGGGAAGGACACATCCTAATGGTATTTAAAATGATTTGATTAATGATTTTGACCATATTCATGAAAACATGAATGCTTTTGGATTTTTTGGATTTATTTCTCTAGGAAATATATGGCCCTTTTTTTATTTTTAATGATTTTATGATATTTTGAATGTTTTTTTGTTTTTTTAGTATGTTTTATATATTTGGATTATTTTGGAATAAGTATATACAAAAGGGTTATACGAATGTATGAAAAAAGTTTAAATAACAAATGGAAACCTATTCTAGCATTGAGAATGTGGAAAGTGATTCAAGATGAAGGATGAATTTAGGATGATAAAGGATAATGATGGGAGGTGATGAGGAATGGAATAGGGATATCTAAGCAACATGTAATGGTAACCATGTGTCTAGTCATCAAGTTACCATTCAGAGGATAAGTCAAGATGGTTTTAGAACAATTTTCAAGACTTCTTCCACTTCCTTATCTAGGTCAAAATGGGATAAAAATACATGCATGATAGGATATATAAGAATTTGTCTAGGATTCAAATGGTTTAAATAATATGGATGAGGAAAAAATATTTATATGGAAATGGGGATTCCCCTAAGTTTAAAGGGTCCTTCAAATAATGGATTTTTGACACATGACACTAGAAAACTAGTTTTCATCATGTTACTTTCCCAAGACACCATAAGCATGGTTTTCACCATTGGACAATTTTTTTTTATCTTTCTCTTTTATTTTTTGACTTTTGATTTTTTAATAATTTTAATTATATATATATATATATATATATAGATATATATATTTTAGCATCTCAACTCAATAGATGATTATGAGATGCAAATTTTTGAACTATTGATATTTAAATTACACACTCCATATATGTCATCATGAACTTTGTTGATTTCTAGATTGACTTCATCCAAATTGATCAGGATGCTATCATAATCCCTATGATAGAGGATGATACCAAGAATGGTGAATCATAATTTTCATTGGATGGAGGATTTTTGTTGATTATGTGAAGAATTTGTATGGATGTGGGATAATGATGTGAAGGAGGATTGGGAACAATAATCTCATATTCCACAGGACTCAGTGTATTTATCAATCATATACTGAAGAGATGTTTTATTGTAGTGATTATGTTTGGCTAATTTTGATTTTGATTTTTTTTTGATATCACCTCAAAGAGGTTTTCACTAAAGGATTTAGATTTTTAAAATTTTGATTTTGATTTTCCAACAGTGATTGAAATAATCTTTCATTAGGGAATGTTATTTTTTGACTTAGATTGTCCTATGGTGGCTCAAACAAGGTTTCACTATGGGACATTGATTTTTTAATTTGATTGTCTCTTACTATGTCAAACAAGGTTTCACTAGGGGAATTTTCTTTTAGATGTTTTGGATTTTGACTCTTATTGTCCCATAGTACCTCAAACAAAGTTTCACAAGGGTATGATAAATTTTTTACTTTGATTATTCCATATTATGGTAAATAAGGTTTCACTAGGGGATGTTACTTTTTGACTTTGATTTACTAGATTATTGGATGTTAATGTGAATTTATGCTCTTCTAGATGGAGGTCAATCATGAATTATAACATTGTTAGAATTCTATGGAAGAAGGCTAATCTCAAAGGATTTTATTAGTCCCAATTAATGAATTTGGGATATTTATGGTTTATGGGGATGAAAATGTTGTTTAAATGATATCCTTGAATTTTATGTTGTGATATCCTTTATGTACATCGATATGTACAAGTTAGATGGTTCCTTTTTCATGAAGTCCATGGCCTTTGCCATTATAGTTCATGATTCAGAGGATTATTCTTATGATAGGATATTTTATAATTTGGAAACAAGCCATAGAGGTGTCCCCATGCAATCCTAAATTATTTTTTTCATTTATTTTGTCATTGGCGAGGAGACCAAATCTAATAAATGGTGTAGTACCAAACCGACAAGATATTAGTGTTGATTTTCTATTAATGTTGGGTATATCTAAATATAAGATAATTTAATGTTTGTTGTGTATAAATACCATTTTCATAGGAAGAAAATGGTGTTATGTGACATTAATTTTGACATATGGTTGGGGATGAGGTGATAGGTCAAGGATGGGTTAGTCAAAAAAAAATTTATCAAGGATGGGTTGGATAAAGATAGGTTGTTCTAGTATTGGTTTACCAAGGATGGGTTGTACAAAGATGGGTTGGTAAAAAATATCCTTGCAATAGATGATTTATAGGTCAAGTGATGGTTCATAAATGGTTGGCTCATCAAGGATGGGTCATTCATAAAATATGGATAGTCCAATGATGGTTTTCAATTGGTCCAATATGGGTGATTTGATAAAAATATCAAAAATGAGTTGTCTATCTTGACCTTCATATGGAAGTGGATGAATTTTATTATGATTTGGAAGGGCATCTTGGAATATCCCTAATGGATGATTATCAGAATTGTATGTACCTAAATATTATAGAGATAAATATCCTTGAAAGGATGATGGTAGAATATTATTTGATAGATGGATTGGTTTTGGCTCTATGGTTAGATAAGTACTTGATAGTGGATTATTTGAAGTTTTTGTTCAAGGCAATTGGATGTTGGTTTGGTGGATAAAGGTCCAAGAAATGATGATAGGTGAGATACCTATTGGATAATCTATAAGATTTGGTAAATCATTTCTTGATTTTGGGATGGTGATTCTAGAACTAGTTCTAGATTGTGAGATACCATGGGTCTAAATATGAGATGATGTAGGATTGGTTGATGTTTTGATTAATTTATTGATTTGATTAGGATTTTGAATTTTAATTTATGTTTTATGTTCATTTTTTGATGCAATTAATCTCAAATTGGATATTTAGTCTTGATGTTGGACTTGATTTGGATGTAATAAAATATGGATGTTGTCATTTCATCATTCTAATTTGACACCTATGCAAGAGATTGAAAGGAAATACAAGATTTGATTTTGGACAAGATTGAATTAGAATTCTTAACTTAATAACTTTTAATTATTTTTAATTGGTCAAAATGGACCTTTGATTTTATTTTTCAATTGTTTATGCTAGTTGAAATTGGTCAAAGTTGACTAGATTTTGATGTGTGATGTTGTATTTAGTCAAATTTTACTTTGGATTTGATTTTGGTCATTGATTTTTGACTTGGATGTGGTCAAAGTAGAAATGATTCAAGATAATTGATGTGGTTGAATGAAACATTTTAACATGTGTAATTGGAATTGTTTGAATTGTATAGGTTTGAAAAAAAAAACATATATAAAAATAATCGAGAAAGTGCATGCAAGCAAAAATCCCTATGTTAGTATTCATATGTGTTCAACTTATTTAATCAACACAACATTCTACTCATGCAAAATGGTGACTATATTGGTCTCTAACCCTCACTAGGTGTGTGTACATGGTGAGTAATATTTAGGAATGTTCTGTTACCTACATTGATAAATTTTTATGGCTAAATAGTCTTAAGCTGGCAAAAAAATGGCTCAACTAGATGCGTTCCCTACATAGCTTGCAGTAAAGTGGGGCCCAAGTCCATGGAAGAGGGTGATAATAGTATTTAAAAGAGGTTCTTATCTCTTAAAAATAATTTGAGTTGTAATATTTTAGTGGAGTATCACCATAAATCATTCCATGAAAGTGTTGTCTAGGTCATGTGTATTTGAGTAAATATCCTCACTTCATGACATGCTTACAACATACAATCACTTAGCCAATAGTGATAGATCATTTCTAATTTCTATACCCCATAATAAAACTAGGTTGATACAAATGTTAGGGGATGAAATCTTAGTTTTCACACTCTAAGGAATCATAGTTAATGATCAAGTTCCAACTCATCTATAGAAAGATAGGATATTTCTGATCCTCAAGATCCCACAAAGGGCAAGAGGAAAGCATATGTAGATTTCACTTTAGGATGGGGAAAACAACCAAAATGATTTTGATCACCTAGGATTCCAAAAAAGGGTAGGAGGAGAGAATACACATTTAGGATATGATTTTTAACACATACACTCAAGAAAAATAATGAAATTATTTGTTTTAATCACCAAATCTAAAATGTGTGTTCAATTTTTGAATACCAAAATGAAATGTTATAAATGTTTGTCTAATTAATTTTGATTTTGATGAGTTAACATATAAAAAATTTATAAGTAGTATTAGGTTTTATATTTGACAAACGTGTACGTATTTAAAGTGAATTGGTTAACTCTTTGTCTATGATTCTATCATTTTATAGGGTGATTCCACTGCTGCATAGAGTGATTCTACTATTATATATAAAACACCTAAAAAGACAAATAATTTTTCACTGATAAGCTATAAATTTCAATACTACTAACCATGTTTTTATAATATTAATAATATTTTAATATTGCATAAAATTAACAAACTAAAAGAAAAAAAGACATTTTTGTCAATAAGAATAGCAATTTCTCTACTCTCTTTGTAATTATGCTAATGTGTAGGTCGATTCCACAACTCAATTTTTTTATGGTTGCCTGTGTTTTTACAATACCTTATTTTTTCTTCAAATGTGTGGTCAAATGGACACCCAAGTTAAAATTTATGGCCATCACAAGGTTGACAGTGTAAATAGAAAACAATACATCATAATTTTTCCCCTTAGCAGAGTGATTCTATTATTCTAAAAAAAATAGAAATAGAAAATAGAAACTATGTTTCCACTTAAATGGACCATATTTGAGATGTTTAGGTGATTTTGGCATGTATGTAGCATTTTTCCAATACCATTCCAATTTCATCGTTTAGGCAATTTTAACACAGATTTGACTATTCTAACACTTTCACATGCGATTCCACTATTGTGTAGAGAATTTATAATAAGAGTATATGAATAGGAATTTAGAATATTTTCACATAAATGTAGGGAATTTTAGCTATATTTGGTACTGAATTATGGGATAAAATGAGGAATAAAAGATATCATGGTAATTGTGGGTTGTAGTCCCACCAAGTGTGCCAAATGTAACATCATGAAATAAAGGTTAGATCCATTTGTATAAAATAAATATTTAATTGAAATCATATCACTAACTTAGGCATATGTGTCATTAGATTAAATAAGACAAAGAATAATTCAATTTGAATAATTAAATCAAACATAATTTTTCTACCTTTCTTATGATTTTCTTATCAGAATTATGACGTGTTCAAATTTAGTTGCAAAGGTTTATAAGACACATGGGAAATACAAAAACATATCCCCTTACACAATTTATGTTTGGATGATGGATGATGAGGATGACTAAATCTTTATGTGGAGATTTAAACAACACTTCATTGTTAATTAAAAACTTGTTGAGAATGGAAGGTGTCCCTTATATTTATATATTTTTAGGATTAATTGTCACGATTGATCTTATATGGAGTTAAAGTGTTGAGAATCAAGCCTATAATGAAATATGATGATTAAATTATATGAGATGGAGTGTGTAAGAAAAGAAGACCTTGATAGGCTATCATTATACCTCTCATTTAACCAATCAATGGATTGGTGTTATTTTATACTAGGGTTAGTGTCCAAGGATATATGCAATGAGATCATTGGGTATTTGAGTTAATAGTTTGTTATTTGGGGGGTTTACTCTGTTATTGATGTCTAAATCCTAATGACAACAAATAAAACTCTAATTATATGTTTGTAGAGAAGTAAATCTATAAAGATATGCTAAATAAATATCTCTTATGACATTCCTTGTTAAATTATTCTTTAGTTCACACCATCAATATCCAGAACTTAAACATCTAGAGTAAGACACTATGGTGTCCTCACTCAACTTGCTCAACTACATAGGATGGTGTGATATTTTAGAATATGAGAATGTTGTCTTGTCACTTAAACTTCTTCCTAATAGATTTTGAATATAGAGATGAGTTAATAAACTTTACTTCCTATGAAATTGAAAGACACACTCTTGCATAAATAAAACTTGCTTATATTGAATTGAAATAACCTTTACATTTAATGGAAACACACTTACTTTAAAATGAAATTTATGCTTTTATTTTAAAAGGGAAATCATACTTGTATTGAAAAAGGAAATCACACTTTACAACAAAATGAAATATATATAAATTAAAGAAATACACTTTTAAACTATAAACTAAAAATACTAATTTGTCTTGATCTTCATATAGGATTGGGCCCTTGATCCTTCCTTAGAATAGGATTCACTTTTACTTAGTAATGAAAATGAATGTTAAATTTTATTTCATTATCAAAAGGAACATATATAGATACATGAAACTACACTAGAATGATTCTTCTCTATTTTATAATTTTGTCATCACTATCTATTCATTTATTCATTCATTATCTAGAATGAGAAGGAGACATGTATTTAGATCACATCTCAACAACTATTCTTAGAATACAAAATCTAGCAATCTAAATAATAAAATACACTTATTAAAAATATAAGATTTAAGAATTAGATCCCATGCTTATAAGGAGGTGTTGTAACTGATTCAACTAATAATAGGTAGAAAATAATTAACATAGATGTGAAGAGATATATTTTATTTTATAATATATAAGTATATTTATATCCAGATCATTTTAGACTATTACTATGAATACTATTGTCTAAAAGAAGATATCTAAATATGGAATGTGTGTGTGTGTGTGTGTGTGTGTGTGTGTGTGTGTGTGTGTGTGTGTGTGTGTGTGTGTGTGTGTGTGTGTGTGTGTGTAACTTTGGAGTTACTATCTTGATCTAAAAGATCTAGCTGGACATCTTTGAGGCATGCCTGGGCATCTTTAGAGCACAATTGTAGAGGTCTTCAGAGTGTATTTGAAGCATCTTCAAAATCTATACATATTTGGATCTTGATGTATTCTTCAAAAAATCTTCAAAACTACTACAAAAAAGGGTTTCCAAAACTATTTGATGACTTCTCAAAATTATCCTGCCATAGGGATGCATTTTTTTATACAAAATTGTACTCATTTAATCTAGGTTAGACACAAATAACAAGATAGAGAATCAATAATGTATCACACATGAACAAAATACAATTTCACTCAATCCCTACTTAGATGAGACCTTAACTATGAAATTTAATGTAATATATAACCAAAAGGAAATACTTATGGATAATTTATATAGGATATAATAAGTCATATGGAATGTTCATCATTTCCCCCCACATTTTACCTTTTGCAAGTCCTCTTTCAAACTAGTGGTAGAACTACTCTTCAATAAAAGATACTAGATTCCAATCACTAATTGAGATCATACATTTGAAAGTGGTACCATCAATCACAATGATTTTTGGGCAAGAATACCAAATCTCTTACCACTATATATAGCCATGCCTGAAATTTAATTTCTACCTGATTGTGTCAAATTTGCTAGGGAGACATAGGAAAAAGAATAATGGGATGCATAAATCTCATTCCAATCCACACATATGATCCTCCTTCATCTAAGAACTAAGTGATAATCTAAGTAACCACCTAAGCTCTCTTAAGACTCCACTTGATGGTGGTGGGATTCATAACTTCCCTCCATTTTAAAGTAATAGGTAAAATCTCCCATCTAGCCATACTCACATTGAGGGATCTAGTGGAATGCTAGATCATATAAGATATAAAATTTGATATATTTACTCTTAATAATTCATGATATTTAAATTTAAAGTATATATGGTACATAGTCTAGAAATAAGCAAGGAGTTTATGGGCCTCTAGAAGCTAAGGTCTCATGCACAAACCTGTAGTGTTCTATAAATCAAGGAATTTATTATGTTCTTTCTCCCATGTTGTTTTATTTCTCATGGTAGAAAGGAAAGAACGTAATTTTTCCCCCCTACAAATAATTTCATTAAAAATCTAGACTGGTAACCCAACATGTTACAAAGATATAATTCACAAATTTCATCCTATATTTCTATGGTAATTTTTATAAAGATGTCCATAAACATATGCTCATCCTCAATAACATGGGTAAAACCAAAAAAAATTAATTACATATATCATTTTTAAATTTTTCATGAATAAATGGAACATATAAAGATGAATGTTGTCTACAATATAACATCTTTTTAGAAATTTCACAAATATTCAAAATGGAAGTATGAGCTTTCTATAGTTGCTGCTGAGACTCAACTTTGATCTTGACATTTTCTTCTTCCAATTTAAAATTCCTATTCTAAGTTATTTTAAAAACTAAAATAATCTCATGAAGTGGTAAATGGAAGGAAGGAATAGCCCTTGTAGGTCCTTCAGTTTGTATAACTATTTACTTAGTTTCCCTCTACATAACTTATAAGGAAGTTTACAACTCAGCGTTCTGAGTTGTTAGATCTTGTATGTGAGTAGTTTTTTGAGAAATAAGATCATTTTTACCATAAATATAATGTTATAAATTATTAATTTGAGCATCCTTACCAATAATATAATTTTTTAAACTAGCAATTTAGGCATCGTTATTAACAAGGGAATTCTATAAGGTGCTCAATTCAGGAGACTAGGAAAATAAATGATTATGTATTCTGGTATGTTCAACATTTAATACTATAATGATTAATTATTATGCCCTAAATTTAGTAATATAATATTCATATTTTATTTCCAAACTATAAATAGTTTGATTCTTACCTTGCATTGTCAATTAGAGAAAGTCCAACTCTGCCTATTGTTACCGAATAGTTTCCTCATACCAAGATAAAGTCACATGTTGCAACTCCTCATATTCATGAGTAAGATTTGGAGAAGATGAGGATTATTATATTAGTGTAGCTTTTCCATTTTTAACTATAGAGGGTAAGGATATTTCTTCTTCTTTAATTTTAATGTCTTGTGCATGGGTTTCTTCTTCAACTACAATTTCATGTGCAGGGTTTTCTTCTTCAACTAATATTTCCTATGTAGGGGTTTTTTATTAAAATATTTATTTGGAATACATAAATTTTATGGGAGAGCTTAGAATTTCCAAAATTTCATCTTCTTATACATCACCTTCTTCTTCTTCTTAGAATATTAGTCGATGAATTCAATAGGGTCTGACTGGTGGAGTAGGGTTTTTTGATGAAAACTTCATTTGTTTTTTTGACCTTCAATGCAACATATTCAAAGCTAAGGGCACCAAAGATGGATCTTATTCTATTTTTTCTATTATAGGAGGAGGAAAAATAGGACATGGTGATTTATTACAATAAATTAAGGATATTTTTCATAGAAATGAGGACCAAGATTTTTTACCCTTAAGTTTATTCATAAAATGATGACGATAAATGAGGTGAATCAAACCATGATGTTTGAGTGAACCAATTTCCATTTTTAATTTATAATCTATATTGATTATATCATAATTAATAAAGGATGGTAGGTTTATCTCGTATTCTAGTCTGGTGGATCCTTTCCTCAATTGAATGAGAAGTTGCATGGTATCTCCACCAACCATAGTGAATTGGCCATCAAAAGTGAGATACTTCATATCTCAATATGCAACTTTCTTCCATGGTGATAGAATACTTTCTTACATTATTATTTTATCCATTCCTTATGGGGTTTTGACTAGCTTTAGATAATATTCATTTCCATCAATCAACATTTGAATTAGATTGGTAAAACATAATTTATTAGTGACAAACACACCCTCTTCAAGAATTATAGAAAGTGCACTGATCAGAAACGAATACAATAGAATAATATCACCTCTGAAAATGGAATGATCATCATCAAAATTTTCAAAAAAATCTTGGATAATATTTTCCTTCAAACCCTAAAATATTTTTAGAAAATTCAGCCATCCTGCCATCTCAAAAATAACCCTAGCTGAATCATATTATGGTATTTTTTCTTCTAATTTTGATTCATTTTTCCTCTTCTTTCTTCCCATCTTTGGATTTTTTCACAATACTCTTTTAAAACCTACTTTCATGATGAAAAACTAAGCTTAAAATTGTAGAGTACAAAGGAAGGCAAGGAAATGGGGATGTGATGCAATAAGGAATAATAAATAAATGGCATATCATGAAATTATGGAAAAAACTATGTCCAAAAACTTTGAATCATGTGGATATTTAATGATAACTCATATTTAGGGTCACTATCAATGATGTGGTGTGAGGGATCATAATTGACAACATTTGAAATAATATTCACAATGATTTCCACATCAAGTCATATGTTTTTGAAAAGATATTTTAGAATATATTCACATCAAATCTTGAAGTGAAGATATGGTACTAAATTCAATCATATTCACATGGCATCATAAGAAATTACCCATAAAAATTGTTTCCCGTCTAATGGTCATACATGAAGAACATAAAATATAAAATGGCTAACTTTTTAGGAAAGAAGTATAACTGTACCTTTACTATACAGATCCATGTTTATTTTTTAAAGTTGCCATGTGTCCTTCAAGAATAAATTTTTTTGAGAAGATAATTTAGCTGAAAAGACAAAAATTTATGTTTATTGTAGAATTTTTTTCTGCAAAGTGCCATTTCTAATTTTCACATTTCATTAGTTTTTTTTATTTTATTTTATTTTTACATTTTTTATATTATTTTTATTTTTTAATAAATATGTGTGTGTGTGTGTGTGTGTGTGTGTGTGTGTGTGTGTGTGTGTGTGTGCGTGTGCATGCGTGCATGTGTGCACATGTATGCATGTATGTATGTATGCATAAAAATACACACACACATATACATACATACATACATACATACATACATACATACATACATATTGAATTTTTAAGGGATGAGAACCACCATTTTCTAGTTTGTAGCATTCTTTATTTATTGGATGTCTAGTTTAAAGGTCATTTGGCCTTAGTGGAAGAGCTAGGTTATTCCACAAGATCAAATTTTTCTTGATTCTATTCAATGAATTGTTCCTTGCTGAGAGGTTTTATATATACTTTAATTCTATGACCATTGATCAAAAGTGTCCATTGGTCACCATCAATTAGTTGAAGTGTCATAGAACCATTATTGTAAATGGTTCTGATCATGTATGACCCCAACCATCTTATCCCAAGATTGCCTTTGAAATGCTAGAATTTAGAATCAAATAGAAGTGTTCAATCACCTTCTTGAAACTATTTTTCTTTGATGTGAGTATCATGCCACTACTTTATACTTCTAGATCATGGTGGTTTGAGTGAGTGCATTCATTCTTAGTTCATCTAACCCATTTAGTTTAATGATTATTTCCATCTAAGATTTATCCAGATCAATTCTCATATCAATTTTTGTCTTCAATGTCTATAGTTCAAATTCTATTACTAACAAAAGTTTCTTTCCAAACACAAGTTTATATAGAGAGAATCATGTGGTAGTATTCCATGTTGTATTATATGCTCAAACTAGTTTAGATACTCTATCTATCCAAATTTTTAGAATTTTGTTTACTTTTTTGGTTAGAATGTTTTCCATCTCTTGTTTGGCGACCTCCACTTACCTATTAACTGAGGGATGATATCATGAGGATTTATGATGATTGATTTGGTACAGTTCTATGAAAGCCTTGATCATGTTATATATGAATTTGGGTCTTTAATAAAAAATAATAGATTTAAAAGCTTAAAATATTAACATGGTCCTATGATATTGGAAATGAACAACCATTTCCTCCTTAGAAAATGTGAGTACCTTCACTTTAGCCCACTTAGTAACATAATTAGTACATACTAATAAATACTCTTTTCCTTAAGATGATGGGTGGATTAGTCCAACAAAATCTAAACCCTATTTTTCAAATGGTTCTAAACTTATTTGAGAATAGGGAGACATTTCTAAGTATAGAATAGGCTTACCCATCCTTTGGTAAGGATCAAATTGCCATACAAACTTTTTTACTATCTTGTAAAGAGATGGCCAGTAATAACCTGCACCAAGGATCTTATGAATGGTCCCTTTCAATAAATAATGTCCTCCTATGGGTTCACTATGGAATTCCCTTATGATGTCAAATACTTCATCTTCTCTGACACACATGTAAAGTACATGATTAGGTCCAATTTTAAACAACATGCTTTTAAATCATTTTAAATTAGAATTAGTTCTAACCAAACATTTTATTTCCTTAGAAGTAAAGGAATGAGTAAACTTCCTTGTTGCTAAGTAATTTTTCATGTCTATAAACCATGGGGAGTGTGTATATATAAAAAATAGTTGTTTATTTAGAAAAGAATCTTACATAGGTTCATCTTCATCTATAATGACCAATCTAGACAAAAAGTCATCAACAACATTATACTTCCCATGTTTATCAGATGGAAATGTCAAATTATTGAAACAATAATAGCCATCTAATAATTCTTCTACATACTATTGGTTTATTCATTAAGTACTTAATAGTTGAATGATCTATATAGATAAATACCTAATAATCAGTTATGTAATGCCTAAACTTGTTTATGGCATAAACAACAATAAAAAAATATTTTTTTATGGTAGTGTAGTTATTCTCTATGGGAATAAGATTCTTGATGACATAATAAATGCCATACATTTTTCCTTCCTCATCTCATTGTACTAAAACTACCCCTAACACATTATTGGAAGTATCAATATATATATGAGAAAAATATTTTCCTAATTAGGTCCTTTCAAGACTAGAGTAATCAAGGGTTTATTTCTTTAATGTTTCAAAAGATTCTTAGCACTTATCATTCCATAAAAATTCACTATATTTTTTTAGAAAAAAAAACATAGGTGTCGCTACTTTGTTAAAGTCTTCAATAAATAATCTCTAATATCCTATATGACTAAAATACTTTTCACATATATTTGTGTTTGAAGAATGGGAAGACTAAAAATTATCTCATTCTTCTTTGGATCTAATTTTATTTCTTGAAAAGAGGTATGATGTCCTAAGACTATTCCTTCATCAAACTTTTTGATACACTTCTCAAGCCTCAAAGATACTTGTTGTTCCTAACATTTAGTAAGCACTTTATCCAAATTTTTCCAAGCTTCATCAAATGTAATGACATGGATAGTGAAATTATCCATATACACTTCTTATATATATATATACAATTTTTAAGGGAAGAGAACCACCATTTGTTGGTTTTTAGCATTCCTTCTTTATTGAATGTCTAATGCAAATATAATTTGGCCTTAGTTGAAGAGCTAAGTTATTCCAAAAGATCAATTTTTTCTTGATTCTATTCAATGAATTGTTCCTTGCTGAGAGGTCTTTTATATACTTTAAATCTATGACCATTGACCAAAAGTGTCCTTTGGTCACCATTAATTGGTTGAAGTTAGATAGAGCCAGTGCTATAAATGGTTTTGATCATGTATGACCCCAACCACCTTATCCTAAGCTTGATTTTGAAATGCTAGAAATTAGAATAAAATAGAAGTGCATAATCACCTTATTAAAACCATTTATGTCTGATGTAAGTATCATGCCATTGATTTCTTTGCCTCTAAATCATGCTAGTTTGAGTGAGTGAATTTATTTTTAATTCAGTCAACCCATTTAGTTGCATGATTATTTCCATCTGTGATTTATCAAGATCAATTCTCATATCAATTTTTATCTTCAATGTTATAGTTCAAATTATATTACTAACAAAATTTTATTTCCAAACACAAGTTCATATAGAGATAATCTTGTGGTATTATTCTATGTTGTATTATATGCTCAAACTAATTTAAATACTCTATCTGCCCAATTTTTTCATCTTTTGTTTATTATTTTGGTTAGAATGTTTTTCATCTCTTAGTTGGTGACCTCAACTTACCCATTAGCTTAGGGATGATATCATGAGGATTTATGATGATTTATTTGTTATAGTTATGTGAAAGCCTTGATCATGTTATACATGAATTTGGGTCCTTGATTAGAAATAATATATCTAGAAGCTCCAAATATTAACATGATCTTATGATATAAGAAATCAACAACCATTTCCTCCCTAGAAAATGTGAGTTTCTACACTTCAACCCACTTAGTAACATAATTATTACATATTAATAAATACTTTTTTTCTTAAGATGATAGGTTGATTAGTTTGAAAAAAGCCAAACCCCATTTCTCAAATTATTCTAAACTTATTTGAGGATGTGATAGGACCTAGGTTCACAAAGCTTTGACACAACTTGTCAGATTTAAGAACACACTTGATTACCTTTGTATTAACAACTAAACATGGAATTTAACCAGAAGCAAAGAGTAACTAGAAATTAGAAATAACATAGAATATGAGAGGCAACACACAATTGTATTCAACTCATTCCAAAAGGAAATTCCAATAAAGAGATCACACTCTTTCATCCACTTCGTGGGCATACTAGTAATCTTCCCTCAAGAGTTATCTTCTCTCAATATAGGTCACAACAAATAACTCAAACACAAAGTCGATGTTCACCTCAACCAGTTAGTATCAATACTACCAATACACAAGTACTCAACGGACTCCAAGTAGATCTCCTTGATCTTGAAACAACCTGCATATCCCATATCTTACTTACCCATGTAGATCTTCTCCCTGATCTTACATAGCATGAAATAACCCTTGTGATTCCACCATGTGGAAGAACTCTTCTGGTTCTACACTTTACAATACAGCCCCATGGGTCTATATATAGATCCCATGCAAACAATAATTAGACAAGTGGCTTAAGACTAAAATTAGTCTTTACATGCAAATAACCCATTCAACAAACTAATTGTTCATGCAACAAATAGTTTTGGAACGCACAGGTGACCGCCGTTGATCCCTATCTATCTGGAGGTGACTGATGTCAGCCAACTCTTGACCGATATTGGTTGCTATCTATCCACCACTGACTGACGTTGATGACTGTGACACTCAGTAACCTCCATGTTTGCATCTAGGTGAAGCTTTTAGCTCCACAACCTAATAATCTCCCACTTGGAGATAAACAGCTACACCTGTACCTGTACTAGTACATTGTCTAATCTATATCCTAGCTTGTATCCCTCTTCAAGATCAATCTTGAAGACCAACCACCACACACTATGTGGTACTACACCTATGACTGAATTTCTCTATTCTCAGCTTACCTTCTACCATTGCTTTAATCCCACTCAATCAGAAACCCCTGAGAGTGACCTGTAATCAAACAAACACTTAACACTCTCTGTGACCAAAGTGTTAGTGAACCTCACTTTGAGAACCTCCAACCTCACTCTGATACCAACTGATAGGACTTAGGTTCACAAAGCTCTGACATAACTTGTCAGATTTAAGAGCACACTTGATTACCTTTGTATTAGCAACTAAACACAAAATTTAACCAGAAGCAAAGAGTAACTAGAAATAAAAAATAGCACAGAATATGAGAGGCAACACACAATTGTATTCAACTCATTCCAGAAGGAAATTAAAATAAAGAGATCACACTCTTTCATCCACTTCATGGGCATACCAGTAATCTTCCCTCAATAGTTATCTTCTCTCAATACAGGTCACAACAAACAACTCAAAAACAAAGTTGCTGTTCACCTCAACTAGTCAGTATCAATACTGCTAGTACACAAGTACTCAACGTACTCCAAGTAGATCTCCTTGATCTTGCAACAACCTGCATATCCCAGATCTTACTTACCCATGTAGATCTTCTCCCTGATCTTGCAATAACCTACAGATCAACCTGATCTTACATACCATGAAAGAACCCTTGTGATTCCACCATGCAAAAGAACTTTTCTAGTTCTACACTTTACAATATAGCCCCATGGGTCTATTATATATATTCCATGCAAAAAATAATTAGACAAGCGGCTCAAGACTAAAATTAGTCTTTACATGCAAACAACCCATTCAACAAACTAACTGTTCATGCAACAAATAGTTCTGGAAAGCATAGGTGACCAACATCGGTCCCTGTCTATCTAGAGGTGATCGACATCGACCGACTCCTAATCGATGTCGGTTGCTATCTGTCCACCATTGACCAACGTCGGTTGCCCTACCGACGTCGGTGACTGTGACACTTAGCAACCTCCATGTTTGCATTCAGGTGAAGCTTTTAGCTCCATAACCTAACAGGATGGAGAGGCATTTAAGTATATAATAAGCTTACCCATCATTTTTCAAGGATCACATTACCATACAAATATTTATATAGTCTTATAAAGAGATGACCAATTATAACTTGCACCAAGGATATTATGAATGGTCCCTTTTATTAAATAATGTCCTCCTCCTGATTCACTATGGAATGCCCTTTTGATGTCAAATACTTCATCTTCTCTGACACACCTATGAAGTACATGATCAAGTCTAGTTTTAAACAACATGCCTTTAAATATTTTTAAATTAGAACTAGTTCTAACCAAACATTTTTTTCTTTAGAAGTAAAGGAATGATTAAACTTCCCTGTTTCCAAGTAATTTTCCATGTCTGCAAACCATGGGTAGTATGTAGATATAGAAAATAGTTGTTTATCTAGAAAATAATCTTACACATATTCATCTTCATTTGTAATGACCAATATAGATAAAAAATTAGCAACAAAATTATACTTCCCAAGTTTATCTATTATGGTAATGTCAAATTATTGCAACAATAATAGCCATCTAATAATTATCCCACTTGCTATTGGTTTATTCATTATCTAATTAATAGTTGAATGATCTGTATAGATAAATACCTAATAACCAGTGGTGTAATGCATAAACTTGTTTATGGCATAAAAAACAACAAGAAGTCACTTTTATATGGTAGTGTAGTTCTTCTCTATGGGAGTAAGCTTATTGATGATATAATAAATGGCATACATTTTTACTTCCTCATATCTTTATCCCAAAACCACCCCTAACACATTATTATAAGTATCAGTATATATATGAAAATTATTTTCCCAATTAGGTCATTTCAAGACTAGTGTAATTATGAGTTTGTTCTTTAATGTTTCAAAAGCTTCTTAGAAATTATCATTCCATACAAATTTACTAAATTTTGTTATCAAATAAAACATAGGTGTTGATATTTTGCTAAAGCCTTCAATAAATCATCTCTAATATGATGTATGACTAAGAAAAATTTTCACATATATTTGTGTTTGAAGAATGGGAAGAATATAAATTACCTCAATATTATTGAGATCTAATTTTATTCTTTGAGAAGAGATATGATGTCCTAAGACTATCCCTTCATCAACATTTTTGATACACTTCTCAAGACTCAAAGATACTTATTGTTCCTCACATCTGGTAAGCACTTTATCCAAATTATTCAAAGCTTCATCAAATGTATTGACATGGATAGTGAAATTATCCATATACACTTCCATAGAATCATTTTTAAGATTAGAAAAGATGGATAACACTACTCTCTGAAAGGTAGCAGGTGTATTGCATAATCCCAAAGGAAGGACTGTATAAGCAAATGTTCCTTTAGGATAGAAAAATGTAGTTTTATCTTTATTTTTATGGGCTATTATTATTTTATTGTATCTATTGAATCCATATAATAAAAAAAGTACTACTTCCCTACCAAATTGTGTAAAACTTGATCAATAAAAGATAAAGAAAAGTAGTCTCTCATAGTGGCTTTATTCAGTTCTCTATAGTATACATAAACTTTCCATTTTACATTATTTTTAGGCACAATGACCAAAGGTGAAATCCATTTACTATTAGGTATAGGGTAAATGAACCCAACTTCTAATATGTTTTCTATCTCTTTCTTTACAATTTATTTCAAGCCTAGGTTAATTATCCATTGTGGTTATCTGATTGGTCTAACATATTTAGTGTAGATGTGATATGTAAAAACACTAGGATGTATTACTTTCATATAAATTTAATCACAAGAAAAGGTTTTTGTGTGTCATACTTTAATTTCTTACTAGTCAGTTAACCAGCTATTGATATTCAACAATTTACTAGTTTAGATTGCAATATGTCTAGTGCCCAGAAAAATGGAATTTAAATATTTATATTCACTAATCAAGGCATTCAATGGAAACATGTTTGGTAATAACATGTTAATTATAGTTACATCCTTATAAAAGCTTTAAATTTTGGAGAGCATATTGCTTAATGGATAATGAAAATCATGTAAAATTGAATTCTACTTGTTTTGAGCCCAGTCAATTATGGCTTGTTGAGTATCTTATGGAATAGATAAATTTTTTAGGGAACTTATGACATTATATTGATTCTCATTGGTGGATTTTAATTTATCCCATTCATGATTTTTTATGTTTGAAGGTAAGCTATCAGTCTTCAGAGCTAGATAACATATTTAGGGAACTTCTTCCAAACTTTGGAACTAGGCTATCAAAATTTTGAGATAAGTTGTTAGAATTTGGATCTAGGGTATCTTGATCAAAATATTCTATTATTTATTCTTCAAACTTTTATACATGTTATTTGATAGTAGCCATGGCTAAAGAAGGCACACTAGTCTAGTTTTATTCAGGTTGATCAACCCATATCTCTTTAGAAAGACCTATTGAAGGTCTAACATGTAGATAAAGAGATATTTATTTAACATGAATTCCATTATAAATGGTTATGTTTCTAGATATACACTCAATTCATGTTGCAACTGTATCTAACCAAGGTCTTCTATGAATGATTCGATATCCTACCCTTTTGGGTTTAGGTTTAAGGATCATGAAATACATAAGGTATTCCTAAGATTATATGGTAGCTATCACATTTTATATATTTCCTTCAGGTACAGTAGTGGATTGGTCTACCATTTGTAAGATTATAGTGGTATGATGAATCCCTATGAGAGATAAATATTCTATTATGTTGATGGAAGCACTTATATCTACAAGCATATTTGGAATAGACTTATTCCCAATTGTCATAATAATTACAAGACTACCAGGGTCTCTGTATTTGGGAACAAGTATGTTTCCTACTAGTAAATTAATAATTTTTCTAGTTACCTAAATTATTTTAAGATATTATTTCTTCTTTACTAGTGTTTTGATGAAAAATACTTTAATGATTTGATTCAACTTAGGAATATCTTTAATTACTCTTAAAAGTCAAATTTATATCTTCATATCTGTTAATATATGCATCTATTCATAATCCTCCCTAAATTTTTATTCCTTAAGTCTCTCAAGAAATGGAATAGTAGGGGGATCTTGAATTGCAATTGGTATGACCCAAGTTGTGGTGGTTTATACCTTATCTTCATTTGATTCTTAGACCAAAAGTGACTCAAAAGTGTTTTCATTACTACGAATTTTAGTTATAATAATGGTTCAATATCCTATTATCTTTCCTAATCTGAGATGAACATTATTACACTCAGTTAAATCACTTCCATTATTACTTTCTTGATCAACTCCATAAATAGGTGTATTTTGCCATTTTTTAGGATTTTTCATTGAATGGGTAGCTAACTGTGGTTGGTTAACTTGCTAATCAATTGATGATGGCTAAGGTTGTGAAGGCATAAAATATTATTATAGAATAAATATTTTTTGCATTTGATATTGTTGATTTGACCATTGAGTTGGTGACTACTATATCTAATGTGGATGTTGGTTTTTCTACTATGCATAGGGTTTTGAAGGATTTTGAGGCATTCCCCATATCTATGGATCCATTATTGAGTACCCCATGGTTGTGGTTATGGTGGTGGTCCCCACATTAGTGGTGGTGTGACTTATCCATCCCATGAATTGGGAGGAAATCTTGGACCAAATTTATTTTGAGGTGGAGAGTATCGGTTTCTTTGTCTTTGGATAAAGTTTACTTCTTAAACTAATTTTAATGGTTTTTTTTACTTGGTTTATCATGGTATGAATAATTTTTCAATTCTTAGTGTCATGTTCTAGGTCACAAATACCACATACCTCAATTTTGTTTAAGGATAATCTTTTATCGTATGTTTTAGTCTACGTCTAGGATAATATATCGATAACTGTTCAACATTAATGGAATTAAATTTTTATTTGATACCATCTAATGTGGATGTCAATTTTAATATAATATCTACATTGAAATTATCAAATTCTTCCATTAATTGACAAATTTCAGGGAGCTTACCTAACCTTGATTTCCTTATACTAGGTCTTGTCCTAGAATAGTTTATACATAATGTTGAAATATGGTGAAAAGTTAATTTGTCAATGTCACCCTTTCCAATTAAGTTTAAAGAATCATGTGCATCATCCTCTAATCCTTTAATAAATATTGTCTTGACACCTCCTTAGTGAGTTGGTAACTACTTTGTTTATGGGTAAATAAAAACCAATCAAGGTAATCTTCTAATGCTTCATCTTCACTTTGTTTGATCTTGAAAAAGTCTTCTTTTCATTCTTTGAATCTACAATAATCCTAATATTTTTTTATGAATGTTTTTGAATTTTCCATGTATAAATCTAATATAGGATCTTACTAACACTTATTTATGAGTCTCAAATAATGGTCCCATAAATGATAGGTTGCCATTATACCTCTCATTTAACTAATCAATGGATTGGTATCATTTTATAGTAGGTCCACTCTCCAAGGATATATGAAATGAGACCATTTGATATTTGAGTTAATAGTTCATTTTTTAAGGGGTTTAATCTACTATTGATGGCTAAATCCTAAGGACAACAAATAAGACTCTAATTCTATGTTTGTAGAGAAGTAAATATATAAATTTATACTAACCAAATATCTCTTATAGAATTCATTCTTAAAGATTCTTCAGTTCACACCATCAACATCTATAACTTAAACATCTAGCATAAGACACTATGGTGTCCTTAGTTGACTTGCCTAATTGGGTAGGACAATGTGATATTTTAGAAAATGAGAATGTTGTATGTTGCTTCTTGACATATTCTAAATATGAAGATGATTTGACAAACTTAAGTTCCTATGAAATTGAAAGACACTCTTCCATATATAAAAATCACTTGTATTGAATTGAAACAACCTTTGAATTTAATGGAAACACACTTGCATTAAAAGGAAATTCACACTTTTCTTTTAAAATGGAAATCACACTTCACAACAAAATGAAATATAGTTGAATTAAATAAATACACTTTTAAACTATAAACTTAAAATATCAATTTGTCCTAATTTTTAGAGGGAAGTGGGCCCTTGCTCCTTCCTTAGAATAGGATCAAATTTTCTTAAGTAATGAAAAGGAATGCTAAACTTTATTTCATTATAAAAAAGAACATATATAGATACACAAAAATACAATAGAATGTTTCTTCTCTATTTTTTGATTTCTAATCACTATTTATTCATTGATTTATTAATTCATTCATTCATTATCTAGAATGAGAAGGATACATGTATTTAAATTACATCTCAATTATTCTCAGAATATAAAATATAGAGGTCTAAATGGCTAAATCCGCTTATTCAAAATAAAATATCTAGGAATCAGATCCCATGCTAATATAGAGGGATTAAAACTAATTCAAATAATAATATATGAAAAATAATTAACATATATCTGAAGAGATTATGTCTACTTTTACAAAATAGAAGTATATTTATATCTAGATCATTTTAGACCATTACTATGAATAGTAGTGTCTAAAAGAAGATATATAAAAATGGAAATTCTATATATATATATATATATATATAATAGATATATTTGAATTTAATATCTTAATCTGTAGGATCTAGATAGACATTTTTAGGGCATGCCTCAGTGTCTTTGAAGCACTACTGTAAAGGTATTTGGAGCATCTTCAAAGCATCTCCAAAGTTGTAGATCTTTAGATCTCAATGTGTTCTTCACAAAACCTTCAACACTATTACCAAAAAGGGTTGCCAAAATTATTTGACTACTTCTCAAAATGATCCTTCCATAGAGATGTATTTTTGCATAACAACCATACTCATTTCATCCAAATTAAATACAAATAACAAGATAAATAATAAATAATGTATCACACACAAATTAAAGACAATTGCACTCAATTCCTACTTAGATGAGACCTTAACTATTAAATTTTATGCAATATATAACCAAAAGGAAACACTTATAGATAGTTTATATGGGATATAATGAGCTATACAAAATGCTTATCAGATCTATTAATGACATTTTGGACTATGTAAGTGCATTTCATAGGCCTTGCTTGCACGTTTTTCTCCTTAAATTGAATTTTCCCGGAGAAGGACACTCTTAATTTTTGAAAATGATATTTAAATTTCTAAGTGGGTGGATGATGTGTGAAATTGTGATTTATTAAATTTTGATAAATATTACATATGAATTCCATGTAATTTCCCATTGTTGATTGATTGATTGATTTATTGGGATTAATTAACTAATAAGATGTGATGTGAACTTTATGGGAATGGATGTGATCATAGAAGAAATAATTAATTGATTGAGTGGGGAGGGAGTGGAAAAGTGTGGGGATAGTGGATTAGATAAGGATGTTATTATGAATAGGATATTGATTAGATGATTAGAGGATGATGTTAGTGTGGATTAGTAACATAGTTGAAATTGACACAAACTGTCTTATTTTAAGTGTTTACAACATGTGAGTACATTAATGTGTTTGATTTAATTTTATGATATTTTTTATTTTTTTGATAAATATATTTGATTTTCAATCTATTTATATTTGATTGTAGGAAACTAAGAGTGGTACATGATGGTATATCATTTTTTGTGGGCCCTAACATATAGTGTGTCCATGGATACTATAGGTGTCAGTTTGTGGAGATATTATCTTACATTGAAGGTTCCCATGCAACTTTATTTGATCATGTGTCTAGCGTAATGTCATCATACCACATTGTGGTTACCAAGATGGATGAGCTACATGTATATTAAAAAGGTGGTCTATTCCTAAATGGATTTACACCAAGGTGATGCAAGTTTTGATTGACTGATATAATAATGTATGTCATGAGCATGATCAAAATGTACATCAACTAGGAGTGTTAGAGAAAAACTCACATGAGTGGTCTCAATCTCGTGGTCCTAGGTGAGATATTAGATCTTGTACATTGAGAGTTGTGAGGCCATTGGATATTCATAGTGATGATGGATCTTATACTCTTGGGGATATTCCCCTATATATGACTGAATTTGTTAGATAAACATTTAGTCACTTATATATATATATATATATATATATATATATATATATATATATGATGGTACCATTCTTGATATTTAATCATAGTGGATTTATATTTATTTTTATGATTTGAAATACTTTAATTTTGTACATGTAATATGTTTTGAAATATGATATTTGTTTATGTGGTAATGTATTAGTAGTTTTTAGTTCATTTTTATTTAATGATAACTAAGGTGTTGACCATACCCAATGAAATTTAGTTGTGAATAAAAATGATTGAATGTAAGATCATGTGGTAATTATGCTTCTTTTTTCTATGCTAACATAATATTTAGTGTATCTCTTGAAGTATCGAGTATATTTTTTTCATCTAAAATATTCTAACTTAGTTCTGGTACACATTATTTATACGTAGTAAACATAGGTGTCTAAGTATGACTAGATTTTGAAACATTTAGTTATGTGCCTCCCCCAAGTGCACCTCTAGAGAGATGTCAACTAACCAATGGTTCATTATAGGGTCAATGTGGGAAAGATCAATCATTATAGAGTGTGCACTAGGAGAAGTAATTCATCTAGTGGTTTTATTATGTAAGGTCCAATAGACCATGTGTTATTTAATGGTTAAAACATGGGATGTCTTGAACTCTTAGAGTGACCTATATAATAAGTGGGAGGAGGAGAATTTGTTGTCTCTTTATGAAATGTAATAATTCCTTTGTCTTCAAGTTGTGCAAGATTTTAATTGAAATAAAAATAATCATTATTATAATTCCCATTAACACCATGGTAATTGCAAAAGGGTTGTCATTTCACCTTTTAAAATCTTTGTGTTGAATTCTATTAATTTGGAAGAAGATTAATTAACCATTTATCCAATAGTATATACAATATATCATGTGGTATATCTCTCAAGTGATCAAAATCAAGTTGTTACCTCTTAGTAGAAGAATATGTTTTAATTGTAGGAGATATTTAGTATGTGATTTCCTTTCTTTTATGTAAAACCTTTACTATTTGTTCCTTGGTGTGAACTATCAATTTGAAGGAAGGTATGTGAGATGGCTCAAGGAAATCCTTAGTTCATTTCTTCACTTTTTAGGAATTTTTCTTAACAAGTTTGTCTTTAGGTGAAGATGCAAGTTATTCAACACAAATGTTTTTATCACACATGCATATTTATGAAGATCCATGTATAATATATCAAATGAAGTAAAAGGCCTATGAAATTCTATTTATTTAAATGGATAAATAATGATGCTAATAGATATGAATTACAATTACAAGTATGATGGTGTATAGTTTAAAGAGTATAATGCATCCTTAAATCATATAACATAATCTCAGATAGAATCCTTGTCATGTTGTGTTAATCCAAATAAATATTCAAATGGTGATTTAATTACTTTATGCTTATGTAAATAATATAAAAATGTCTTCAAGTTTATTTAAAGTTGGTAAGGAACCATTTTGAAGTATATAGAACTAGTCAATACCCTCTCCTCTTAGACTTCTATGGAAGGATTTTAATAATAAGTGTTTATCTTTGGCCAAATGATCAAAGGAATTTAAATATTATTTCAAATGATTTTTAGGGCCTCCTTGACCATGAAATTAAGGTAATATAGGTATTAATGTTTTTGAAGGATAAGTATGGTAAGGGGTTGATCCTCTAGAATGTTATCATTAAGAGTAGCCTCATGTGATAATACTTGTAACTTAATAATCATCATTTTCTTATAAAGATATCCTATCTTAGTCATGATAGATACAATGTCACTGGGAGGAAATGTTGGAAGAGTTTGAATAGGTTTTAATTTAACATCGATATAAAAATTAGGAATGATGGTCTCTTTAAAACTATCCGTTCATTATAAGGTAGGATCATTACATGATTAAAAATTATTATTTAAAGGAGAATTCATATTCACAATGAAGTATGGTATTTTGAAAAACATCCAAATTAAGTTCTCCCAAGAACCTTTGTAGCCACATGGATTCTTTGACAACTTCCATAATACTTCTATATTCTAGTTTAATAAAAGAGATAGAGATAATAGGATGATTTTTATTATTCTAAGTGATAACACCTGCACCAGACATAAACACATATCTAGAATTAGATTTGTAATCTATAGTATCACCAACATGGTCATCATCACACTATCTATATAATTTAGCATTATCACCGGAAGAATAAATAAATCAAATAAATTATTTCTTTAATATAATGAATAATATGTTTAGATAATTTCCAATGATCTAAATATAGATCGTGCATAAATATAGAAGCAACACCAAAAATATATTAAATATGTAGCATATTAATGGTTATATAAATCAATATATTAACAAGTTGTCTATATAAATTAGGGTTAATTTTTTCACATTCAAGTTTTAGATCAAATTTAATACCAACTTCAATAGGAGTATAAGTAGATTTACAATCAAACACGTTAAAATTAACAAGAATATTTTATGCATACTGAGATTGTGATATAAAATTTGAATATTCAGCTTTAAATATAGTCATTCCTAAAAAATCAAGCATGATGCCTAAATCATCCATTTCAAACATTTGACTTAGTTTATCCTTGTATTTATGGATTAAACTAGATAGATTACTAGTAATCAAAAGAATACCAACATATAAGGCAATTAGGATTAAATGACCATTTCCAAGTTTAATAAAGGGATCATTATTAGAGTATCAATTAGAAAGACTCAGTACTTTGAAAAAAATTAATTCTAGAATACCAAGCTTGAGGAGCTTGTTTTATACCATACAAAGATTTACTAAGCTTATATACATAATGTTCTCTATTAGGGTTATTGAAACCTATAGGTTGAGTCATGTACATTTACTCTTATAAATCATTATTTAGAAAAACATTCTTGACATCTATTTGGTTGATAATCCAACCATTTTAGGTTGTAAGAGCAATAAGTAATTTAATAATACTCATTCTTTCTATAAGATCAAAGGTTTCAACATAGTTAATCCTGGATTATTGAGTAAACCCGTAAGAAACTAATATAGCTTTAAACTTATAAATTTTACCAATTGAATTATATTTAATATTATAAATCTACCTACAACTGACAATATGTATTTTTAGCAAAGGAAGGCTAAGATCCCAAGGCTGATTTTTAATTAAGGTATTGTACTTAGCTTACATAACAATATTCCATCTATCATCTTGGATGGATTCCTCAAAATATTAAGGTTCACATTTATACAGTCATTAAAGCATGATAATATTGTTGAATTCTAGTTAATTTATTAAGGTTATTAACATCAATATATTAGATTATGGATTCTACCCATTTAGGTCTTTTAGTTTGAACATGAAACTCAGGGAGTTCCTTAGACTCTAAGTTATCCAAATATGGATCAAATTCCTCTAGGGCATATATTTCTTCATAAGGAGAAATAAGAAAGCTAGTTTCATCAAAAGAGGAACATTGAGAAATTTCCACAGAGGGCTCATAATTTTTTTTTTCAAGACTAATGACAATCTTATTCTTAATGATCTATCCTTTATAAATATAATAAACTCTTAATCCTTTAATATTTCCTCCATAAAATAAAAAATTTAAAGGATAGTAAGTGGGATAAATCTTCTTTTTTCTAAATTTAGGAACAAAGATGGAAGTGGGTATACTAAAGATCCTAAGATGAACCATATTGGGTTTATTTTTAGACCAAATTTTTAAGGGATTAGAAAGATGTAAAAATATATGGTAGGGACTCTATTCAGAATATGCACAATGATAGTCATGGGTTTGACCCATAATAACTTAGGAACATTTATAGATTGCATCATTTTTCTTGCTATTTCTATGGTGGTGCAGTTTTTCCATTCACCAATAGCATTTACTAATGGTAATAGGGAGTTGTTAGTTCCTTTTAAATACCATAACTAAAGTAAAATTATTTTAAAATATTTAATAATGTATTGACCACCATTATAGTATCTTAATCTCTTAATATAAAAATGATAAGTATTTTCAATAATAGCTCTAAATTATTTGAATTTAGATAACACTTCATATTTATTTTTAATTAAATATGACCAAATAATTATAGTTTAATAATCACTAAAAGTAACAACATGAAAATAACCATTAATATATATAAATTTTAGAGGTCCTACAACACTAGTATGAATTAATTCTAAAGGATGAGAGGAATTTGAATCATGATTCTTGTAAATTGAGTTAGTATGTTGTTTAACACATAAGCAAACCTCACATATTTCATGATGAGAAGATGTATAAAGAATTCCAATAACAAGATTATGAGTATAAATAACATGTAAAATTAAAAAAATAACATGTCCTAATTTTTCATTCCATAATTAAGATTCATTATTACTACGTGATAAAACAAAATATGCAAAAGGAGAGAAAATTTATAAACCATTGTTTTGAACCCCTCCAACAATAATAGACCTAGACTGGTTTATAATAGAATAATTATATTTAATTAATCTTACAATAAAATTATAATTAGTAAGTTTTGAAAAAGATAACAATTTATTTTTAAGGATAGGTACATAGAAAATATCATTAATAAGAACATTTACAAAATTTGTCTTTCCTTTATTAGTTTCTTCTAAAAATGAACTATCTTCTATGTAAATATTTTCATAGATATCTCTAGAATCATATAAAATATTAGACAAACAAGTCATATGGTCTGATGCACCACTGCCAAGAATCCATTCATTCCATTTGAAATAAATAAACATATAAAGCAATAACATTTAAATTATGATCCTAATTATTATTCTGATTAAGGTTTTGATTATTCTATTTGTTTTGATTAGATTTATTCCCTTTGATATTTTTATAAGATTGATTGTTAACTCTATATTTTTTTTTATAAAACATTTCTCTTCTATGACCAAATTTATCACATAGAATGCAATTCCCATTAAACTTAGATTTATCATTCTTATTACTAGATATCTTGTTCCTATTTTTATCTTTAGCAGAATTAGGGTTAAGTTTATTTTTATATTATTCTTATAAACAAGTTTAAGATTAATAATTGATTAAGTGACATTATATTTATAATCAAAATTAGACATCACTTGATCTTATTAAATTAGAAGAGATGATAAAAAAAGTGAGGTTTTCGATATCTCACTCTATTTGGTACTTATATTTCAAAATAGAAATAAATTTGTGAAAATTTTCATGAATGTTAATCTAAATAATACAATTTAAATTGAATCAAATTAAAGTTAAAACCATATAATAGAGTTTTAATATTATTAATTTTAGAAATAAAATAAAAAACTCTCTTATCACCTTTCATAGGTATAGTCAACAATTCAATATTCAATAAAATGATATTTGAGAGATGAGTGCCCTTGTGCATGTATTCAAGTATTTTATAAGAATCTATAGGAGAATCCTCATTACCAATGTGAAGTAGCAATTCATCCTTAACACTCTGTAGGATAATCAACATGTTTTCTTACAATTTTTGTTGCAATGAATTTGAAATCTCATGTATCACATGTTGTCCTAATGGGGCTTTTTTAGTCTCGATGACAATGTTTCATAAATTTAAGGCCATGAATTCCAATTTAATGTGGATTTTATATATGATATAGTTAAATATATTAAGCATTTGTGATTTACCTATAACAAAGTTAGGTGAAGCCGTAGTTTCCATTTAAAAATGATAGTAAAAATGCTTAAAATGAACCCTTTTTAATATTTATTTTAACTTAATTTGATAGTAAAAATAGATTTTAAGTGTAAAGATAGAATAAATATTTAATTTAATGCTAGACAAAATAAGAAAATTGTGAAAGATTATGATAAAATAGGGTGTCACAAGTGTGACAAAAATACACTAATGTAAGAACAATTGCTAAAAAAGCCACCTTTTTAATGAGTTTTTATACAATTTATTTTTTTAAATAAATTAGATAACAAGTGATCATATAGTTAAGGATCTAATTAGATGTAAAATGTTCTAAAATTTGAAATGAAATCACAGTAATCTAGGTGTCGAAAGAATCGCACTAAGAACAACCACCGAGACATTATTATTAAAAGTTGTAAAATTAATTATAGGAGGCTTTAAAACATAAAATGGAACATTTATATGCATTCATAGGGTTAAATAACTTATAAATAGGTTACATGGTGATGCTTGACAAAATATTATCTATGTTGAAATTTGAAATAATGTCGATGGTCACCTAGGGTTTTAAACATGTGAAACTTGGCACACAAACCAAGAATGAATTTCAAATGAAATTAAAAAATAAAAAAAAATAGGTTTTATTTGAATACAAAGTGTCTCTATCACAATTTTTTAGAAAAATGAATGTAACTAACCCATCTTCTTTAGAGCTTGAAATTTTATAAACATACATACATACATATAGATATATATGAACCTTATTTTTCTTGTTTTTAAATTAAAAATATATAATTTCATATATATGGTGCATGTAAATTTTAATTAGTCAAATAATTTATAGAATTTTAATTCTGGATTAAAACTTATAAATAAGGAAGGTGGGTGCCATAGCCTATCTAGAAACTAATGATTTTAATAAACCATATTTTTATTAAATATTTACAAAACATTGATATTACTTACCTTTATAGGATTCTGTGTTGAATATGGTACTCTGTATAAGCTTTAAAGATCCCATAACCTTTTATAAACCACCAAAGATCCTAAAATTTGTTTCAATCTTCCAGATTTTTTCTTTTGATATTGAAGGAATTTTCAAATTTGGGTTTTGACCAAGAAATCATTTTTTAATCTTTGTAGGCTAATTATGGTGATATTTTGGCCGAGGAAGAAGTCCTAGATCTCCAAATGATGTCTTCAAGGGCCTTTTAGATGTGTTTTCAAGCACAAATTAAAGAGATGAAGCCACTAAGCACAAATAACAAGCAACTAGATCAACATAAAATATTTTATCTAAGCATTTTTGCTTGCCCATACCATACATAGAATAGAAAAAAAAATTGAAGTCTAATGTCCATACTTGAATTTGATTTTGGTTGTTCAACAAGATCCATAGATGCTCCAATGTATGTTGAGAGATCAAAAATGGTGACTAAATCATCATTTTAAGATTTTTATTTAAAAAAATATATACCACAAAGACCTACCATAGGCCAATCCAAGATTGATAATATGAAACAATAATTATTATTAATTTTAATTAAATGTAAATCAATTGGTCTTCAAAATTTATAATGGCTTGTTCCACCAACTATACTCCCTTAGGTTCTACTACCATGTGAATTTTTTTGAAGGAATAAATTATAAATATACAAGGCCTAGAATATAATTGATAGTCAAAGCATAGAGTGAACATAGATTAATCAAATATTACATAGTTATTTACCATGGGAAAATATTGAAAGGTAAAATCCCACCAATGTGATATTTATTAATATGAGATACTAAATCACTCCAATACACAATTCTTCTTCTCACTTATTCAAACCATGTTTCAAAAAATCATTTTTAATGAGTTTGAATATGATAAAAGTTTCATATTTGAAATATGATTTCACAATAGGGTAAAACCCTATTTATAGTGAAATATCAAGGGGGAGGTTTCCATTTTAAAAATAATGAGTCCATCTATCTCATTAAATCTATTTTATTAGGGTTTGGTAAATGATTAAATAATTATAACTTTATTATTTATTTTCATGAGGTTTCTAGCTCGTATTCTGATTACTGATAAACCCACATAAAAATATTGTGGGGTCCAACCTAGGACTCAAGTGGGGTTTCATTATTATTAAATAAAGCAACAAATAAAATAACCAAAAGAACCCATTACAAAAGGTACACACATCAAAGACTAGATACCATAGAAAAAATCATCTACAAAAAGATCCATAAGTTGTTATTACTCAAAAATTCATTATTTTCTTCATGAGTTTTGATCTTATCACTAATTTATTGAGGGAAATGACTTATAAATCTCCCATCAATCCTCAAATAATTATGGATATCTTTGAGTTCCTTGACTCTAAAATTGATATCTTACTAAATTCCCTAGGTCACTCAGTCTGAGTCCTTAAGATGACTCAATTTCTTACAACAAGAACATTTTTCCATTTTCATACATGATAATCTAATTATTAGATCCCAAATTAGATCTAAGATATAAAATATTAGGAAGAGATTTATTTAATGAAGCTATCATATAGAGCTGGAGTGATACCAACCATTTATGTGAGTGGGTGATTGGGTCAATATTCATAAACTCATCGACGGTTTCAAAAATAATTATAAATATCCATTAATCCCAGTATGTTAGAGGGAGGCTTGGGATATTAATCCATATAGGAATTTTATCCACTTAATGATGAAAAGGGACCAATTTAGCTTCCATGGTTTAAGCATAAGAAAAGCTTTACTCATCAACCATGGGCCTTTCTTATAAACTTAAAGTTATCTTTCTTGCATTCAAAATAAAAAAAACAAACACTTATTAGCTGGAGGCAAAATTTTGATTTCTCCTACCCCAATCCAATTCATCTTGGTCCAATTTTTAATAAATTCAATGCCACATCTTGCTCCTATGAAGTTTCCAACTAAGGAGTTACTATTATTTTCTTCATCTTCTTCCAAGAACTTATAAAAAACATACAAGATCAAATTCCTACACTTCAAAAAGTATGAACATTGATTAATATCCCCTCTCAAGGGTTCATTAGTGTTCCTAACGTGACCCTTTATTCTTTCTATTTCATGTTCAATAGGAATAACACCTTCAAAATTACCAATAATTAAGTTTGCCTTAATGATCCAATAAATGCTTTAGAAAAATTCAAAGCTTTTAAAAGTCTAGAGGCATGAAATAACTAAAATATGTACTTCCCAATAATTTTTTTATATAAGGGTTTGAAAATCCAAGAATTCAAAATTATAAAAGGTATTTTCAACCATATTTTATATGCCAAAGGCTAAAAAATGGAACACTCAATATCCATAATGCTCAACTCCTTCATGGTTTGTAATATCATTCCCTTCAAAAAATATGCTATCTATATCATGTTTAATGGAACTTTAAAAATCATAAATTGTCTAAGGATCCTATGTGATCCTTGATTATTTCCAATTAACTACTTCATGGGATATTTTTGTGCTCTTTTGAATTTTCTTTTCTCTCATACTAACTCTAATTACAACTTTTTTCCTTTCCTATTTTAAAGTTTTGACCTCCATCCATTTCTCTTATTGACATAGAGGAGTTCCCATTGGTTTCTCAAGATTGTGTGGCCATTTTAGAGGACATTGGACTTATAGTGAAAAATATGGATAAGAGGCATTCCAAATTAGTGTTGATACCTTTGGAAATGTGAACCTTCTTTTCAGGGGAGGGGGTCCTTCTAGAACCCCTAAGGGAACTCATTGAATTCTTATTATCTATGAAATTCTTCACCTTGGCCATTGGGGATTAAAGAGGGCACCTCATGTTAATAATTAATATATTATTAGTATTATTATTTAATAAAATTACCAAGGCTAAGTGACAATAATACCACTTAGGATTAAATTCTCTAACAATATCATTTTAAATGTCACAAATGTTGATACAAATATCATGGCAAATATCTTGACTATTTTAATTTTCATTACATGCAAGAGGAATACAATGTGTACTTTTATTATTTTCATCTAGAATTGGAACATGATCTTGAGAAGAAAATGTGAATGAGGGAGAAAGAGGAAAAATGTGTATTTTGTTTGAAACATCATTATAGGAAGACAAAATTCAATTTTCACTTTATTTTTGAATTTAAAAGAGAAAGTAATAGAAGATGTAATGTCATTTTCTGGTTTATATAAATCATTACAATATGGGAAAGGAACACTAATGTAACTAGTATGTGAATCTTTAGGTGAATTAGTTACTTGGTTTGGGAGATTATTTGATTAGGAAACTTTTAATAAAGATGTTTTGTTGTTTATCTTGAATTGGAATTAGAAGAGAATAACACTCATCTATAATAATTTGACCAATGTTATCATTTTCATATATCTAACCTAAAAGGATAGGGAGAGAATTGACACGTGTGTTTATATTATTAAAATCTAGAGAGAGATGTCATTTTATGATGGGAATTTGCATGATCTAAATAGGGAATATAATCTTCACTTTTGGTAGCATTTTCAATATTTTTGAAATAAATAAAACATTAATTATTTGAAGCATTCTCATTATTAAATAAGGAGGATGTGCACTCAAATTTTGGTTCATCTTTAGACTATTCTTTGTATGAAAGATAGTTTTTACAATAGTTGGAATGGTATTTTCATGAGTGTTCATTTTATAACATTTAAGGCTATTTAATGCATTAATAAATGGTATACTTTGGATTTATTCAATCACCTCATCATTATATTTTTAATCAATAAATATAAGATAAATATGAGAATAAGGCTCCTCACACTCATCTCATAAATATGTGGAATCACAATCAAAATCATATAGGGAATAAAAAATCATACTAATCAGTTTCACCATATTCATCAATATTTTCATTTACGTTGTTAGTTTTTTCATTATAATAATTGTAAGTATATGATAAAAAGGAAGTTTGGGTATTACACTTTTGGTTAGCCATAATATCCTCATAAAAAATGTAGTGATCATTAATAAGATTAATGAAAGATCTAAAGGATGAGGTTCCTTCTACTTTTCACTATAAGCATGCATTTTATGCTTGTAAAACTAAACACAATAAAATTAATTAAAATAAGGAATAAGGAAACAAATATAATAAGCATTACATATATTATGCCCATGCCATAAAATTACATCTAAAAAATAAATAAAACAATCTAAAAAAAATTCCATAACAAATAACCCCTAATGTAATATAGGGTTTGGTTCTATTAAAAATGATAAGATGGATTCACCAAATGTTTACCATTTAATTTTTGGATAGATAAGGGTTAATTTTTTTATAATAAGATTAATGAAAGATCTAAAGGATGAGGTTCCTTCTACTTTTCACTATAAGCAT
>JARHVA010002198.1:22500-25000 GCA_037957365.1 Torreya grandis | reverse complement strand
AAATTATTCAAATAATAAGTGAAATACTTAGATCACATCATCTTAAAGAAGGCTATTTTTGTTAATCTAAAAATGATATACCCATAGTGAAATGAAAAAGGTGTAGAAATGTCTCTAAAATCCACACTTTAAAGGGAAATTTAGGGTATTATAGAAGATTCGTTGAGAGCTTCTAATAAATTGGAGCCCCAATCATATATTTTTAGATACAAGGAAAGATATTCATATGGATTGAGTAGATTGAATCATAAATTTTGAAGCTTAAGAGGATGTTGATAAAAATGCCTATTTTAAGAGTGTTGTATATGAATAATGGTTTCATTATTTACATGGATGTATCTCTTGAAGGTATCAATGGAGTCTAAATTCAATAAGGTGGAGTTTTTGCCTATGTGTCAAAGAAGCTTAAAGATTGTGAACTTAATTATGGGACCCATTATTTAGAACATGTTTCAGTGGTGATTTTATGGTAAATTTGGAGGCACTAACTCATTGGCTAAAATTTTGTACTCAAAACTGACCACCTAAGCTTGACCGACATATTATCTCAATTAAAATTGAATGTTAGATAGAGGTGTTAGATGGATTTTTTAGCTCAGTATGATTTTAATGTAATTACATAAAAGTTAAACAAAATAAGGTAGCTGATACACCTAGTAGAAGTCTATGTTTGCATTCAATATCATTTGTGAAAGACAACATGAGAGTCAACATTTTGGAACGTTAAAGGTGGGATGCCTAGTATAAGGAAATCATTATAATGCTTTAGGATATCAAGCTTAAGTCTAGACCCAAGTGTAATAGTTTTTCAATGGAAGTTGATGTAATTTTAATATACTAACAATGCATCTATGTACAAAGTTCCATAGAAGTGAAGAATCAAATATTGTTTGAAGCAAATAAGGCCTTATATTTCACTCATCCTATGATAACTAAAATGTATGCAGGTATATGAACCTTTTATTATTGGTTTAAAATGAAACATGAAGTGGTTGATTATGTTACACAATTATTAAAATGTCAACATGTGAAATTTGAATATAGATTTCATAGTTGGGTTGCCACTTACTCATTGAAAACACAAAACCATTTTGGTAGTTCTTGATAAACTAAGGTCATACATTTATTATGAAATGAGGGAACATATGAGGTAGAGAATATTTCATAGTTTTATGTGGCTTAGATTTTGTATTTACATGGTTTTCTAATCAAAATCATTTCAAATATGGATTCATTATTTATATCTTGTTTATGGACCATATTTGAGGAAGCTTGGGTATAAAGCTAAATTTTAGTATAAGATGTCATCTTCAAATGGATGGGAAGATTGAGAGGGTTAATAAGGTCCTAAAGGATATGTTGTGAACATATGTCATGGATAAATAGTCTTAGTGGGATAAATATATACCTTTAGTATAATTTTCATACATAAAATAACTACCGTTGCTCCATTGGCATTGATTCCTATGTTACATTATATGACTGACCTTATTTTAATCCTTTGAGTTCGAATAAAATTAAGGACTATGTTTTAATTGGAATTAATATGATAAAGGAGATGGAAGATAAAATTATTCTAATTTGACAACTCATCAAGGAATCACACCTCCGATATAATAAGTATTAAGATTTCAATAAAATGAATATAACTTTGAGGTAGTAGAATTGACTTTATTGTGAGTGAAACCACATAGTAGTCTATGATGAATTATTGGTGGACATTTTTATCACCATGGTTTTTAATACTATTTGATATTTTAGAGTGATTTGACCAAGTTGCTTACTGACTTGGCTTGTCACCTAAAATGTATAGGATGCATGTTATTTTTAATATATTTTTATTGAAAATGTTGTACCTAACCCATCACATGTACTTAATTGGTATCGTTTATATATGGATGAAGATTCATTCAAGATAGTTCCTATGAGCATTATAGGTCATTGATCACTTTGAATTTGACACCACAAAGCTAATAAAGTGAAGGTCTAATGGAACCAATACAACCTGAGTTATGCTACTTGGGATAATAATTTTAGAAATAAAACATCTTCATCCTAGTTATATTTTTGCATTAAAATTTGGTATGAGGTTTTTTTAAGGGGGGAATGTGTTACACTTTACCTTGAGACCAAAATTTTTGTGATCTTAGGAGTTACCCTCGTAATTATTATTATGTTATGTAATTATGAATTTTTTAATATTCTGATTAATGAAACTCTAAATACTAATTGATGGGGTTTTAAATGCTAGGATAGATATGTGGATACATATATATTTAATGTGATTATGAGATAATAATTTTATAAGAACACCTTATTTATTTATGAGATATTGTATCTATTGTTAATATAGGTTTTTTATTCCATTTTATAGTTTCTCCTACACATTTATTTATATTTATTAGGTATAATTTTAAGGTTATTTAGGGATAATAATGGGGCCATCACACCACTATAAGTGGGTGATGTCATCACTCCATTAATGAATGAATTCACACTC
>JARHVA010002198.1:10000-17500 GCA_037957365.1 Torreya grandis | reverse complement strand
CTCCTACACATACATTTAGGTTACCTAGGTGTAATTATTAGGTTATTTATGGATAATAATGAGGTCCTAACTCCATTATAATTGGGTGAGGTCATCACTACATTAATGAATTGGTGCATACTCCACTATGAGTGGTTACACACCCAACTATATATTTGTGCACACTCCACTATGAGTTGATGCACACTCCACTATGAGTTGATGCACACTCCACTATGAGTTGATGCACACTCTAATAAGAGTGGCCCACACTCTAGTATGAGTGGTCCACACTCTAGTATGAGTGGTGCACACTCCACTTTGATTAGGTGTGCACTCTACCTCTTCTTCCATTATATATGTACCTCTATTCAAGCTAACTAAGTTGGTGTTATTTATTTTCATTACTTCAATACTTTTGATTATAGTTGAATCAATACATCATTATATTTGTGTTGCATATTGGGTTTCAACATCTTGGATATAATACAAATTATTATTCAATTTTATACTCTTTGTGAAAAAAAGATTCCATCCTCTATGTCTTAGAATAATGTGTAGGCTATATCAACTAATTTTCACATGGTATCACAATGGGTTGAGTCCCATTGGGTATCTTATTAGGACCCTTTATTAGTGCCTTACATTATTCTTTGAAGACACCTTGAAGGTCCCTTTCTTCGTGCCTTGAATTTTTTCATATTCACATAAAATAATTATTCATACATTGTAAATGGGTATCTTATCAAGAAATTTATTATCTAAAACCCATCTTAGGACCATTATTGTTTCATTTTCATTGGCACATCTTTCAGCTATATTGAGATAGTTTCATAAACTCTAACAATCATAGCGAACCTATGCATGTGCATTCTCATTTCAGACATATTTTCACTATTTGTATGTCATTTTCCTTGATTGTATCTTTGACATATATATATATATATATATATATATATATTCAAAATTACTTGACAGTTTTAGATATTCTAGTGTATTCTAATATTCATAAGATGGCATTCCTATAGTGGCTTCATCAACTCATATAGTTCTTTGAGCCATGTAGTTATTGACTATCTTTGGTTTTTTAATTAGCTTTGTGATACAATCGATATATACACATTGTGAATCAATTTCTTCTTAAAGTAATTACTTATATATTTGGTGACATTTGTTTAGTGACACTAGTGTATATTTTACATCCATCTTTGTGATCACTTGTCACCATTTCAGCCAACTTCTTCATTAGAGAAATTAATTTCCATCTTTTCCTAGTTCAAGATTGAGATGGTGAGGTGGGGTAACATTTCATTAGGTTTATTATACTACCTATTATTTTTGATATCAGTGTTTATGTTGAGTGATCCTCATGTTCAACACCAACATTTTATTTTTCTTGGACATTACAGTGACTCCACATCCATGTATTTTGGTAATAGGGATTGACATCTATAGAGACACTTAGTTTCACACTACTTCAAGGAGAGTCTCATGACCTTCCTCCTTCATCCTCTCATAGAGAGATTTTTTTTCCTACATGTTTCTCCTTATATTTTGTGGTTCAAGGGATAATTATGCACTTAAGTACCTCATTAGGGCTTCTTTTTTAGAGCCAATTATTCTACCCACCTAAGTTATGCTCAAGGGGGTGGGAGTGTTAGTGTAGGTTTTCAATTCTTTTTTTTTTTTACTACACACATATTTATGTTGCTTATGTTTAATTATGAGTTCATTTAGGAGTAATAATGAGGTCACTAATACACTATAATTGGATGAGGTTACCATTCCAATAATGACTATTAGTGGGTGCACATCCCAATATGATTGTGTGCATACTCCTCTATGAGCAGGTGTGTACTCCACTTTGATTTGGTGTTCACACTTCACTATGAGTGGCCCACACTCCACCTCTTCTTCTTGTATACTCTCAAGCTAATTATGTTGTTATAATGTCATTATTTTCTTGCAATTCTTGTGATTCTAGTTGAATCAAATCATCATTAAATTTGTGTTTCACATTTGGTTTCAACATCCTTGATAGAATACAATTTATTCTTCAACTTCAATATCTTTGTGAGTAAGAGTGCATCTTTCAGGCCTTAGAATCATGTGTAGATTATATCAGCCATATATCACATTTATCTCCCACATGATGATGTGTCATTTAAATTATTTATTTGAAATGAATATGCCATGATTGATTGTGTTTTTGTGTATTAACTCAATGGATTATCAGGATTATGGATTAATCTTGTTATACCATAGAGGTATTATGATGAATTTATTTTTTTAGGTGACTTGAAAGGTAAAAACATATACCAATATTAAGATGAATTGGTATAGGATGTGAAAATTTTCCATTGTGGTTGTATTTGAGTAGATGCAGTGCAATGGGATATCCAAAAATGAACATTCATCTTGCATACAATTAGATACACAACACTTTGATCCCATGGCTAGCTTGTAGTTTTGAATTGGAGGCAAGTATATATATTTTTATCTGACATGGATTGGTTGTATGAACTCATAACCACAAAAAAATGATGAAGGATGAAATGAAAAAGGAAGTATAAAATTTTACTGTGGAAAAATAGAGAAAGTAAATATATTAAGGATAAAATGAAAATGTAAGAGACATCCATCCCAGTAAAATAAGCATAAATTGCCTTTGAGTAGGAAAAAAGACACATCTAATGATTATAAGAATAAATGAGAAGAGTAGAATATATAAAAATAGAAACTAGAATCTGTGAGTGATTGAAGTAATAAATAAAGCCCTTTCTAATTCTTGTCTTTGGACAAGTATGATTAGACCTAAGGATATGATGCAACTAGAAAAATAATAAATAAAATAAAATCTACACATGATTTTTTTAATATAAGTAGATCCTTGGTAACAAGGGAAAACAAAAATTGATACTCTTTGGGTGGTTATAGGAATAAAACACTGCCATTTAGGGGAAGGAATAAATCAGTCTAGAAGAGGAAGAGATTAGAAAAAGGAAGGGTAGATTGGATGAAGAAACATAACAACATACCATTGTGTAGAACATAATGTCCCAAAAATGTTTTTATTGGTATTTTCTTTTTTAATGTCTTAGATGTATACAACACGTGATTTTTTAATATGACCCTTATGAATATAATTTATTTAAATATCTTTTTGAAGGATGAAATTTATTCTATGATCTTTGGATCTACTTTCCATTTATTTTGTTGATCTTTGGACTATTTTTAGTTTATATGATTCTTCTTATTATTTTTAAAATTTTCCATCCTCTATGCTTTTCTTTTGATGGGTTTAATAAGAATAATAATAGAGTGCTACATTTGGTAGTTCCATTGGGTTCATTGGCATTATTAGCTAAAAGCATATAAGCCTCCTCTAGGGTGTGGGAGGGGTGGTTAAGATCCATATTGGTGTCTTTAGAGGATATTTTTTCATCTAGGGTTAAGTGTCTCCACTATACACAACCTATTTCTTATTACACACATGATACATGCATTAACAAGACTATATTTTATGTTGATATGCGTTTAGGGGACCATGTATTTATTGTAACTTCTATAGCCTTATATATATCATCTTAGATTTATAATGTTGTGACATTACCTATGTTGTCTTGGCTATGTTTTTTGTTGTGTTGTAATCCATTTTGTTTCATTTAGTCTTTGGTTGTAGTTTTAAATATTGATTATATGTATGTATGTATGTATGTATGTATGTATGTGTGTGTGTGTATTTATTAGATTTACAACATTGTGACATTACCTATGCTGACTCAACTATGTTTTGTATTGGGTTGTAATCCATTTTGTTTCATTTAGTCTTGGATTGTAGTTGCTAACTATTGATTCTATACAAGACAATTTCTTTTGATCATTGGTTTAGTAGGTTAGTTTTATGAATGAAGAGAAAGGATGACTTGGTTTCATTTGAAAAAAGAATGTTGTGTCAAAAAATAGTAGGCTACATTATAAATAGGTGACAAGGTGTTTAGAGGATTCCTCAATACCCCATTATGGATGTATGTACTTATCTTGAGGGTGGTTGGGTGAAACATGGCTCCAAATCATCTCATTTGGTATTCATTGTGCAATGGAAAACAAACCATTTAATAAGAAACTTCAATAATATGGTGCACACATTATTACTTTCATTTCTATTTTTACAACATTAAGGAATGAAAACAAACTATATTTGGTTTAGCTTTTAATGTAGAAACTAATCACATGTTGTAGTTATGATATTTATTTTACAATATCGAAATCATAAGAATATTTTCAAATGCTTATGAAAATATAGCTCAATCCATTATTTAAATAGGATGATAAACAATATAGATAATGTTGCCTCTACTTATTGAAATGTTAGTACATTAACAACTTTCTCTTTGTAAATAAAATACTCTATCATTTTAAATGCCAAATAAACCATGTTGATCGTTCGTACCATACATATGTTTAAATTCTCCTTCAACTAGGATATGAAATCATGTTATATGTGGAAGGGGACTTATAATTGTTTGCTATTTTCCTAATATAAATCATATAGACCTAACCTATGTTTTGTAAAATATTTGAGAAGCTCTATACTCAGTCAAATAAAATGATATCCATATCAAACAGACTTTTATAGATGATGGTTTTAATAAAAATAGAACGATCTCTTCAATGAGTAATCCCTATGGCACTGAGCATGTATATTTGAGGCGTGGTATAGGTTGACTTAAGAAAATATTAAATGATGTTCAACGTGTTTCATAGGAACTATGTTAAAATATGAGTCTATACTGGTTCCTTTACCCCGAACTCGTTATTAAACCGTGCAAGTCTTCACGGTTCACCAATGTTGGAATGCATTTGTTTAAGTAGAAGGGCGACGATGTTTTAAGTTTTGGACTTAGTATTTTCCTTGCTTTGTTTTCTTATTAGCAAGCATTCCTTTGTAAAATGCCTTGGAAGTATGTAAAGTTTAACTTTTGAACTCCTTTGAACCCATTTCAAGTTTGCAGACATGTCGTCTTTTCATTGACTTTCAGCCTGACGAGATTTGGACTTCACACGCTGTATTCACAATTGAAAAATCATATATGAAATTACATGACAACACATGGTGAGTTAAGATTTCTTTGCATCTTCATAGAGTAATAAAACCTTTTAGTTTTGCCAGCGACTGAAAAGTCACATGATCGTGAAAATCACGACATGTAGCGAGATGCGACTGGCTCGCATAACTCACAAGGATTCAGACCCCTTCAAAAAAATTGAGTAATTTGAAAGCCACCGGGCCAAGAAAACATGACACAGGGCCTATAGTGATTGCCTCACAACCCAACAATGCTTGTTATCCATGCAGGCAATTTAAATCTTGAGAGTTCGAGTACGCGAAAATGTGCCGCATGTCACTAAGCATAGACGTAGAAGTTACAACCTAAATTTCCCTCAAGCTGTACATGAGCACCATGAAACCACGAAATCAGGATAAGTGGGTTAGAGTGCCAACTCAACATGCCATTTTTAAAGTCGAGTCAAGCTGTAAATCTATAATGCAACAGAACGATAACACGTGACATCATAACTGACTGTGAGCGAATATAAAACTAATGACCAAGTCTGAATGTTGAGTACAATAAATCATGACGAGTGGTAATCGTTGACTGCAGGCACTGAGAAGTGAAAAATTATGCCACGTGGTTTGAATAACGTCAGTCGAGGGCGAAATATTTATAAACTTTATTTGTTATTCTTATAATTGGTCCGAGCTGTAAAGTGCTCATTCGTGGAACTATTTAGATTATGACTCAAGCCGAGAGTGATGAGATCGAACTCAAGATTGCCCTAATGGAAATAAAATATTGGTAAAAACTTTTATTTGTCATATAATTTAATTAAGGTTTTTTGATTTAACATTATATTTGGATAAATTTGTAGTTGTTTTATAAGGCTTTGAATTTAATGGTGAGTTACATTTTATCCATGAAGTAACTCAAATAATTTTTTTATCTCATGGGCCTATAATTTGTAGGTCCATGGTTATAACATGGTATGTGATAGTGTTATTATAATTTATCTATCATATTTATACTAATTTGATAAAATTAATTATAATTGTTTTAGAGATATTATGTTGATAAAACATATTATTGTACGGATATGCATGACTCTATAACATATGGTTATCATGTTTTATTATCTTAAAATATAAGTTTTGTAGTGGTTTTTGGATTAGCAAATAACGGTCCTATTGTCATGTTATGGCACACAAAAGTACTCAAGACATGAGTTAACTTCGACTCGAATCTCAGCTGACATGAACAAAACATGCACATGACATGTAGTAGAGGATCCTTGACACAACTAATGCATTGCATGATAATATACAATAAATTCACTCATATAAATACACAATGTAACACACATCAATTCTCTTAAAATGCAGTGGTCATCAATGATCACAAATAAAACACACAATCAAAGATCACATTATGTAACAATCATTAATATCAAACATGCATAGATCAATAATGCTAGTCTACATGATCAATCCATGTCGACATTTAACATAAAAAAATACAATATTGATATAATATAGCACCCTAAAGTTTACATGAAAGAGAAATCAATACATAAATACTATATATGTAACACAATGATAGGAATGATCATAAAAAGACATGAATTATAAAATGTAGAAATGTCCCCAATGTAGGGATGCCCCTAATGTATAAAGGTATCCCATGGTTGTAAGGAATGTCTCATATCTGTATGTCGAAATAACATGTGTAATGTGTATGTCTTGCATCCCACTCATGGATAACATGAAAAAATTGAGCATATAGAATGGATAATGGATATGTAATTTTACATGTATATGATAGATAACATTAGTTAATCATTTAAAATAACAAAACATGTCATTAATAATTCCTAAACTTAACTGGTTGAATATATATAATTTTTAAAATTTTTGTATTTGATTTTTTATTTGAGATGTACATGTTAAAATTGACATATGTGCACGATATTCATAGGATTATTCGAATATTATCATTACACTAAAGCCAAAATAAAATCCTTGTGCCAAAATTATCTATAAACACAAATGATCCAAACCAATTTGCTTTGATCTTTATTTTATTTTCCATATCAGCACTTGTAATATTTTGATTTTATTCTAGTACAAGTCACCAATTTCAAATTCTTGATTTAAAATATTATTTTTGTATGTTTTATTAATGTGATTATGATATAGTTTTATATGTTTTGTAGCTAGATTCATGTTTCCTCCAATATTTCTAACTCATGGAATCATTTTTCATCATAGTCATGATCTTTGATGTTATTCTTAAGAGAAACTTGTAATCATGGTATCTCCAACACTGAAGGAAATACAACTTCTATAACATAAACAAGAGAATAAGGAGTACCCCTATGGGCTTACATACACTCTCAAAATAGGCCCACAAGGCATAAATTCTTTTATTATGCCAATCCTCACTTTTTTTTTGGACTATTTTA
>JARHVA010002198.1:0-2500 GCA_037957365.1 Torreya grandis | reverse complement strand
AAAAAAATTCCTTGAAGAAACCCCAAATACACATTTTTTGGTGTTTAAAAATACAAGTTATTTGCATAACCATTTACATATTTGTATTAAATCTTTAGAATGATCTTTTTGATGTTTCTATTTTTCAAGTAAGTCATCAATATAATACACCATAGTTCTATGTTTAAAATAATGAAATATGTGTGTTATATCCTTTTAATAAGTATCTCCCACATTTTTCAATCCAAAGGGCATAGGAAAATAACAAAAGGTTCACCATGGTGTTGTAAATTAAGATTTAGGTTGAACCTCACGATTAATATTTATTCAACAATATCTATTTTTTTCCATAAGTGATAAATTTTCACAACCATATGTAGAGTCATAAAACATATCGATGTTTGACAATGAGAAATCATCCTTAGAAAAAGCTTGTTTGGATCTTGAAAGTATGTACAAAATATATTGTTTATTAAGCTTGGTGACAAATATAATATTTAAAATCCATTCAAGGTAATCAATTCTTATAATAACCTAACATCGATGATATCTTTAATTTCATATTTAACTATAAAAGATAATTTTAGATACATATTTTTTATTTACTATTTAATTGGATTCATTTCAAGGTGGAGAGATATATTTTGTAATGCAACTAGAGGATCTATTTTTAGCATATATGAATAATCTCAAAGAATAATGTTTTTTTTGAAACACTACACTCACTTTTTCATGTAGGCACAAGCATGTAACCTCTATTTAAGGGGTGTGGTTTTCGTATCATATTTTTTATATTAAGTTGTCTACATACACAACTATAATCAAAGTTATCAATTTTTATGGATAGATTATTGTTTAATGTCCATGATGTAATTATTTATTTATATTTGAATAAATAGTACTGAACTAATTTTAACACTTTAAATAATAAAAATATTTATTTTAATTTTATTTATAGTTCACACACACACACACACACACACACACACACACACACACAGAGAGAGAGAGAGAGAGAGAGAGAGAGAGAGAGAGAGAGAGAGAGAGAGAGAGAGAGAGAGAGGAGAGAGAGAGAGAGAGAGAGAGAGAGAGAGAGGAGAGAGAGAGAGGAGAGAGAGAGAGAGAAGAGAGAGAGAGAGAGAGAGAGAGAGAGATAAATTCATTGAATGGTAATGCTTATCATCACATCATAATATTATAAAAATAAACACACTATGTGCATGTTACAAGGTGTTTAACATTTAGATATGATACCACATAATCATTTTCAACATTTGGGAACAAACTCATTAAATTTAAATATTTTTTTAGGGTATTATTGTTGTAAAAAAAATGTTTAAATGATTGTTAAAATCTTTTTTAAGTTAATGCAATGATTTTAAACTCTAACTAGAATGTTTGACTAAGAAAAGAGGAAATGTGAGGAAAAAATAAAAATAAGAATAAATAAAATGATGAATAAGATGGTGGATATGTTAATGAAAAATGTCTATTATGTTTCTCAGGGCTATGGAAGAAGTGGGAGAGTAAAGGACTAATAGTGAAACTACCAACCTCTATTTTCACAACCCTATTTTTTCTCAAAGGGAGTTATTGGAAGTTATGGAAGGGTTTTTATGATGATTCTCAAGGAAGATTAACAAAAAATAGAATAAAAATGAAAATGAGAGAGAGAATGAATTAGTGTGAGAACTTAACCTTACAAATAATATTCTATAAATTTGAGCTCATAAGAAGCAATAAATTATGCATTTTATTTTACTTTAGTTCTGATCTTTAAACTTGATTTGTTAAGTAATTTACCTATAAATTTATTCATGTGTTACTTTTTATGGGTAATGTGAATGGTGATTTTTAGTTATATAATAGTGCTAGGGTATACATTACACTTTCTCAACTCAATATTTTTTTATTTTACCCAAGTGATACTTGTTGTATAACTTGGACTATTCTTGATTCTCTATTTTTGTTTTTATGTCATGCTGGTATATTATGAGGATTTAGATTATGAATTAAAAAAACCTTAAGTATCATCATCAAGGATGTAAATGAGAAGAATGGGTGTTATATTACCAGGTACCCTCAATACGGTTACAATAAAAAATGGATAGCTACCTTGGATGATTTCCATTTGATGGTGGGTTTGTTTACCTTGGACTATCATGAGCTCACTATGTTTTGTTTGTAGTCATTTTAATTTTTATCTATTATTTTAATTGTATCATCTTCAAAGTTTTATTTTTGGATAAACTGTATCTTTCTCAAAATTATTTACATGTGTATGCTTCTATTTTGCTATATCTGTCTACTTTGGGGACAATTTCATCCTAATGATGATGGTTGGGGTGGTAAGGACTACTGATGGATAGGATCATTTTAATAATTTCCCCTTTCATAAATTATTGAAAAATATTAATATATTATGGATTGTTGTATTCTCAGTTAAATTTGTATTATTGTCTATTTGATTGCAGACTGGTACTTTTATCAAGATAATTTTTATTATATCTAATGGTAATTT